>JABFTP020000124.1:42765443-43054451 GCA_013387265.2 Cryptolaemus montrouzieri | reverse complement strand
AGTAACGTAGTCATTGAATGAAATAATAGATGTATACCTATCAAAAAATACTTCGATCACTTCACCTCTGCATACCAAGTACTTGCATCATAATTTCGTTGAGAATTTAATTATACTCATCTAGTGGACCCTCTAGATCAGGGGTGCTCAAACTTGAACTGCTGGCGATCTACCTCAATATTTTTAGACTACTTACGATCGACTCTTAGAGGCTGCAAGTATGTGTGATGCAGGGTTGTCGTTTACAAGCGATACACTCTACCTACCTACCTACCTACCTTCCTTCCTAGATAGGGTGTATCAATATACAATATTTTAGTAAAGTTTTGGGTTAGGTTTAGGTAGGTTCTTCTCTAAAATATCAATAAAAAAACTCGTAGTTATTCAAAATTGCGAGTTTATTGGTTATAACAAAACAAAAGAGTTACATATGGTGTTAAATTTAACTATGGAGTGACTTTGGATGTTGAAGAGTGGTACTGCATGTCCTCAGTATACTTTTCTAATATGGTACGTAACCACTGAGTACTAATCCCAAGTATGATGCATATGATATTCAGTTAGTCGATTGCGATATTCTGACTTAATTATCTTCATATCAGAAAAAGCAGACTCGCATAAGTAAGATGACCCAAACATTGTCGTTAGATGAAGTGCGATTTGCCTTAGATTCGGATCTTTGTCTTCAGATATAAACTACAAGAAATTTGTATCAGATGTTGTAGCTTTGCGATGTATATCTGATATAATCTGCACGGAATTCACAAGTTTTGTTGCAATGCCCACAATTTCCGTTTTGATATTTATTGCAATGGAATGAAAAAAATTAAGGTAAATCTTCATTAGCTCGAAGCAATGCCACAAAACCGTTATTGTTTTCAGTCGTTGCTGGTGCTCCATCGGTCGTAATACACACACACACATATATATATATATATATATATATATATATATATATATATATATATATATATATATATATATATATATATATATATATATATATATATATATATATATATATATATATATATATATATATATATATATATATATATATATATATATATATATATATATATATATATACCTTATATTTATTACCTTATTATTATTTAATTTTTTTCATTCCATTGCAATAAATATCTAAAAGGATATTATGGACATTGCTACAAAACTTGTGAATTCCGTCCGTGCACGTAGTTTGCAGCGGCGGCTCTTTAAGAAGTTTGAAGTTGTAAGATATGGATACAGCTGAATATATTTATATATATATATCGATATATATATATATATATATATATATATATATATATATATATATATATATATATATATATATATATATATATATATATATATATATATATATATATAGGGGTTTCACCTATATATGTGTTCATACTATCAAACTGATTTCATGAAAGAATTAAAACCATTGCCAGGCAATAATTATAATCAAAACATTTCCTGAAATAATTATATATTAGGATAACGTTGAATGTTATGAGAATATATCAATCTACCAGAATATATACATACTATAGCATCATCAGATAATGATATCAATGTACCAACGAGTAGTGTCAGAGGCTTTCTCCCCGGAAAAATCCAGTGTACGGACCTTAGTCAAGTAACACTGAAAGTTACTAATTAATAGTTTCCTTCGTGTGAAGTGGTGAACGATCGAATAGAATACTGCTCTGAATATAAATATGACAAAATTGTCAGTTAATTATATTACATTTATATAAACAAATAAATAAAATATGAAAAGAGATTCTGAGCAGTATAAACTGAAGAGAAAACCTATGACTCTACCTCATTATTTTTTTCGGAAAGAAACCTACGAAGAATATTACAAGATTTGATGGCTGTTATCTTTGTAACTGTTCAAACAAATTTTTCTTCAGACCCAAAATCTCAATACTTTTGTAAAGATTTCTAGGAATAACACCTGTTGTGGAAATAATAATCGGTAGAATAAATATTTTTTCATTTTCCACATTTTATTAATCTCGTCGCCAAGCATCATATATTTTTTCATTGTATTTATTTTGTATATTATGTGTGTTGGGTAAAGCAATATCAATTATATATGTTATTTTATTCTGTTTATCAGTAAGAATGTTATCTGGTCTATTGTGTTTTACAACTCTGTTGCAAAGAATTGTTTTATCAAAATAAAGTTTATTTTGTTATTTTCACGAATAATCTCAGGTTCATATTTTTAAAATTTTTTCTTCTGGGAATTAGGTCATGTTTAATTCCTAGAATAAAATGAATAATATTAGCGACGGCATTATGTCTTTCTAAATAATCTGTTGAAGCAAAGTCTGAGCAAGATGATAATATATGAAAAACTGTTTCTGAAGAACAGAAACATCTACGGCAAGAATCATCTATATTTTGTTTGATGATGTGTTTTCTATAATTCTACATATATATATATATATATATATATATATATATATATATATATATATATATATATATATAAATATATAAATTTATATATATATATATATATATATATATATATATATATATATATATATAGGGGTTTTACCCTGACGAGTTGCCCATATATCTGTTCATGCAATCAAACTGATTTCATGAAAAATATAAATCCACCACCCGGTAATTAATACCATTGCCAGGCAATGATTATAATCAAAACATATCCTGGAGTAATTATATATTAGATAACGTTAAATGTTATGAGAATATATCAATCTACCTGAATATATACTCTACTATAGCATCATCAGACAATGATATCAATGTACCAACGAGTAGTGTCAGAGGCTTTCTCCCCGGAAAACCGGAAAAATCCAGTGTACGGACCTTAGTCAAGTAACACTGAATGTTACTCATTATATAACAAACAGACTCTGCCTAGCTTTGTATTTTCATTCATAAATATATATATATATATATATATATATATATATATATATATATATATATATATATATATATATATATATATATATATATATATATATATTGGTCGCTTGTACTTTTTCATAAAATTGAAGAAAACGTCATATATATCTTTGCCACGGGTCTTCCCCTTCACAGGAATGATTGTCGAGAATTCTTCCTTAGTCAACATGTTATTGAATACTATCCGAATGAAAATACACAGCTAGGCAGAGTCTGTTTGTTATATCGTTGGATTCATCGAACTCTAAAGAAAAGTATGTACATTTTATGATATGATGTTTTAGTTCATCTGCCATGTCCTGACTCATGACTTCAATACACCTTGTGACAGTCGGGCGAGATAACTGAAGTTCTCTAATAGCAGACATGATGTCTGTTTTTTTTTTAAATCTCCAAATAAAGTCTCACTGGCTTCAATGAGTGCTTCCTTCACAACTGATCAATCTTCGAATGGTTCCTTTTATTTTACCTATATATGAGATATTTTAAATGACGCGATCATTGCAGCTTTTGATTCTTTGGCTGGTCATGTGAACATAGTTTTTCTTCTTTCAAACAAGATATCAAATCACGTACTTTTCGCTTTCTTATCTCACTCTGTGGCGGAAAATAATTTTCATAGTGTTATGAACCGGGTTATGATGCCTATCTAAGCTACCACGCTCAGGTATTGCAACTGACGCACAACAAATAGGACAAATGCACTTATCTTTCACCATACGAAAGAAAAATTCTTCCTCCCAATCGTTATTAAAATCAAACGTTTTAGATTTCTTCGCTGCACTCATTTTGCACTATTTAATAATAAACTCTGTATCGGCGTAGTATAGCCTTCAAGTTACAATTCAGAATGACTCCAATTCCTGCAGGCACAACATTTATATTAGCGTAAACAAAATTATCGAATGTTCTTGTCAAACGCGCTGCCCGAAATTCCTAGAAAAGCGGCAAGTATAAAAAACGAGGCTTTTCTTTGACACCGCGCGTTCCCTTGGTAAAGCCGCCTTTTGCCGGGAGCAGAGTGTTATTTTATTATGTCATAAGTTTTCTTTATTCATTTACCTACTTATTAAAATTGCTTTTCTTGTCGAGATCTACTCGAAAAGCTTTCGCGATCGACTCGTCCATTGCTATCGACCGTTTGAGCACCCCTGTTCTAGATCAACAGAAAATTCGCAAGGCCATCGTGAACTTATTTGGTGGCGAGTATTTAATCGGTGTGTAAATGTCACGAGTTTCACCGTATGCTCCGTTCACGACCCGGAAATTTCTTAGAAAAGGACAAAATTTTGTATCTGTCTGATGATGGCACAGTGTCGTCTAGACGCCTTACAAATGAGACACATGAATGGAATTCAAATTTTATTTTATTCATCATTTGATATAAATTCGTTTGAAGTAACAAATTCTTCTAAAATAACAATCACAATGTACAATTAGAAATTACGTTAGAGGTTTGTGCAACAATATTCGGTACGTCAATATTGATGTTCAGTGGAGTACTTGTTATTTTTGGTCGGTACGAAGCTGTTTTTATTACATATCCAACTCTTGATGATATATCGATTTTTGTTCCCAATCACTCGTCAATGTAACCTTCAGATAATGGAAGTATCAACAAAAGTAGTGGTCGCAGAGTACCGAAGTAAATGTATTGTAACGCATCAGGCAAACTTATCTTATCGATACCAATTCTCTATCTTATATAATTTCGATTTTGATAACTGAAATAGGATTGTGAATGTTCAATACTTTGTCGAGGCAGATCCATATATGTTCAGAAGTATTCATAGACATTTTGTGACATAATAGAGAAAATTGTGTTTCTGTGTTAAAATCTGATATTTTGGTAATAAACAATTTTTTCAGTTTTTCAATATACTCCTATTATATACTATATAGTTCATATTTTTGTAAGTACCCTTTATGATATGGAAAAACTAAGATATATTTCATGTTCATTTATAATCATTAACTTAGATATATATTATGTGGAATATACTTTCAGGACTTGCTTAGTTTCATCGAGAGTCAAACAACTTTTTTTCTCTTAGGAAAAGCTATCAACAAAGGATAATTAGAGATCTTAACTTTTTCTTCGTACGTATGAAGTGTCGTTCTTAACATCTAATAAGTTGACCAAATGGCTGAGAGCTTCATATTTTCAGACAGTTCTTGAAAATAGGTATGAAAAATATTGTACAATATCGATTTAATTTTCTTTATATCTTCTATTGATGAATATACTATAATAAATATCGTGTTTCTTACTTATCATGTAGCGAATTGTTCTTGTCCTGCTGAGCTTGCAATTGTATGTCAGGCAGAATGGTCTACAATAATTCCGAATATGCGCAACTAGTCGTCATGAAATCGGTTGGAACACTTTATAATTGGAAATATTTACCTACTTCAAACGACCAAACTATAGTTGACACCTTCGACTTGACATTGAGTTGATGTTGATATCATTTCCTATGGTTTACATTCAACGAGATGGGAGATGATTCACCAATAACAATTTTGGTTAGTCTAAATAAATCAGTGTTATCGATAACAAATCAATTCATTGCATGTCTCTAGTGTTGGAGTACTAGGATGAAGTAATTCACCACTTTTACCGGTGGTCAACATGGAAGTACTTTTCCGTACTTTGTGCAGAAAAACGAAGAGTTGGAAGCACTATGACTCGAAATGCCAATTTTCGATCGTGTTCAAAATCAAAAAGAAAATTTTCTGATTTTGAGATTTTACTGTGCTCACATCAGAGACGATTCAATTCATTGATAAGTTTGCATGTCGTAACTGCACTAGAAAGCCTTTAAAAATGATAGAAAAATAATTCGATATCTGCAGACAATGTTTTCTCATCTAACAGAGTGAATACGGAATATATACCTAACTAAACGGATGAAACGACAACGTAACCTAACAATTAATCCCCGCTTGTTTTAACATTTAACAAGTGTGAAACGTAACCTCACTCATGCTTCAATATTTGGGTAAAATGAAGCATTGTGTTTGTTTTCCTTTCACACATTACTTGAAGTATTTAAGCTATCAGTTGAATCATTGAACATCTGTGGAAGGTTTTGTGTCATCAGTACTAGAGCTAGATACTCATAGAAATAAGGTGAGGCACAAAATTGTATACAATAGTGATTTTTTCAGAAGATATTTTCTGAGGCCATAGATAGAAACAGTAGCACTTATGAAAATGGTTCTTTTTGCTAATCAGAACCTTATTGGCTAAAATTAATGAATTCGAAAGGAACCAATGAAATAATCAATCGATGCATCTAAATTGAATAATCAGATTATGGAATGCATTCTTCAGATGGATCCCGAACTGACACTGATGAAAGTGTGCCAAAAACTGAAAACTATACGCCAAAGTCGACAAAATAATTGATCAAGCAATGCCAGCTAAACATGAAAGCATCAGTGATGCTTATACTGAAAACAACAACGTTTGTAAAGAATGCAGTGGCTGGTACAAACATATCCGAAGAGCCAATGATGCCTGATAGCAGTATAAGTTAGACGCATACACTTCGAAAGGCCATAGGTATTGTTACACTCATTTTCATCCGGTAATGTAAATGTTATATTTTCTGCATTATTAACTTGCTGACAACCTTTATATCAAACAATAAATAATTCTTATCGATATTGACCCGAGAGCTGTTGTCTCCTACACAAAATTTATTGAGAGCTCGCGCCGTCTCGCGTAATGTGATAGAGCCACAAAAATACTCAGTCTGAAGAAGCAAGTTTATTTGGCTTCAACTGACAACAGTCAAGTTTTGTCTGCTTCGTTCCTCAGAATTTCAACTGTTGAATGAGTAAATTGGTTTTAGAGTAATTGCGAATCGGTTTGGATTTTTGATTCAACATATTTGTTCAAAACACAGTTTTGTGTACCTCTATTGAGCGGATTTGAAGGAATTCTTCAATTGAGCGAAAGGGAATCTTGAAAGATTCTCTTTTCTTTGGGCATTCGTCTGCATTGAGTTAGCAAGTAGAACTTCAGCAAGATTCAGCACCGGATGAGTCTACCGCTGCATTTGGTACCTACATCCATCATCTTCTGGAGAAAAGGTCGAACTGTTTCTTTTTACTATTTTGATTTCCAATCTGGATCCACGGAATGAAGAACGTTTCTTATTTTGCATTCTGAACAGAAAAACGATTTGTGAAACTTTAAGCCAATCCCAATGTTCTCACTGGTAATGTGAGGTGTTCCGTATTCAAGTAATGGTATAGAATTGGACTAAGTGATTTCTACTTTATACATATTGAGGTTTGTTTGAATTATTTCGAATACAGGCTGTTCTTTAATCGTTTTTCTCGGAGTTCTACGCAATTTAGTGTATATAGATTTGATTGATAGTTTTGAGAAGGTTTGTTCAAGCCTGGTTTAAAAAACTGTCATTCTGTCATAGAGTGGTTTATTAACGGTACGTGCTGCGCATAAACAATCATTACTCCATTTTTCTTAAATTATCTTCGTGCGTAGTTTGGCCAACCTCATTCGACTCTGATATTTATTCATTTTGTATCTTGAGCTTTTCGTTAATGCTACCTCGAGTTTAGTAGCTGGTTGTAGAATGTGAACATTATAGTATTGTATATATCACTATTTTTGAGTTATCAAACCAAGTTCTTGCACAAGTATGTTAGTAATTTCGAAGCCGTATTACTGATATTTATTGTTTTTACCTACGTACACAGCTGTTTGTGTACCTAATTAGAACCGCTTTCGATTCAGCTCTGAATGTGGCTGTTTGAATAAATTCGAGTCGATTATATTTCTGTTCTTTTTCTCATATAATTCTTCAGATCTGGTAGAATTGGCTCGTAGGAATCAATAATTTCGCAATTTTTTTTCCTTGGTCAACTTTAGATAACTAGACAAAATTGAGCTTTATTTAAATTGCAAGGCACCATCGGAGATTTGAAAATATTTTATTTTGTCGAACTACATTTTCACGACTGAGATACTGTCCTCAACTCTGATAAATTCTGAGCATCACTAGTTAAGGTCATTACCCAACAAGCAATTCGAGTTATACATTTTTAATTGGAGAAGACAAGTGGTAATATCTTCCGAATTAAAAAGTCTAATACATGTATTTTTCACAAGGAATAATGCCACCTAGATAACAATTGATCAAAGGCATTAGGTTATATGTGTTTCCCGCATAATTGCTGACAATGTAAGTATTACTCCTCTTAGGAACAATTAGACAGTTTCGCCAACAATCACGAGAGGAACGCGATAATCATATTAATAATCAGTGCTTTTTATGCATTCTTTTCAAAGAGAAGAGATGCTGAAGAAGTTGTATTATGGTTAGATAAGTATCCTGCTAAGAATAAGAACTGGACATTGTTTAGTTTCTGCGTATTCGTTGCCAATTTAACCCGGCGTTGGTGTGGTGAACTTATGTTACATGTTTGGTGTTGTAGGGTGAAATTCATCCTATTTGGTTTTTCGTGTGAAAAAATTATTTTCACAATTTGTTTCGGGAATCTGATAATTGGCTGCGTTAACAGAGTCTATATTCTTTCAGAAAAAAAAAGTGCATTTGATTCACCCACCTACAGAATATAATAGAAAAAAAAATTTTCAGGACATAATTTTAATGAAAAACAAAATACATTTCTGCGGAATATAAGAGAACGTATTCATTCAGAAAAATCTGAATATCAAATAATTGAACAAGAATAAATGATTCAATCAAAGAGAAAAACGCGTACTAGAAATATTGAAAGATAAAAATTTTACAGTGTGCTCTATTGGTAGCAATTTTGACATGGAATAAAACTGAGCTCCTGACACAAAAAAATTTCACATTAGGCACAATTCTTTAGGCACTTCCCCTTTACCCCCACATCTTCCAATAGTTTTCTGGCGTTTTGGCTCTATTTCATTTGGTTCTAATTCATTCCCATTCAATGAAGATTTGATTAAATTCTTCAATTGCTTAAGCAACCTCTCATTATCTTTACGAGACAGAAGATGCTTTTGCAGCCAACCCAAATCTAAAAGGAATTCTCTCCTTTTTTGTTTATTCTTAGAGTTGCTGTGATATATTATTCTAGCATTGATAGCCCCGACGTTCATCATTGAAAAAAAAATGGTTAGTAGCCATCTTCTACAGTTACGTGATACGTCATAATTTCCGCAGAGTTCGTTGACCACATCTAATCCACATTTGGTGAAATTATAAAACTCTATTATCTCAGGTTATTTCGCTTCTCCAGTTCTTTCAGCTATTTTATCGTCGTGATGAAGCGTGGATGCAAGCAGTACTACCTTTTTCTTCTTCGGTATATATGATAATATGGTAGTGTCCTTTTGAAATCCAAATTTGGTAGAACAGACTGCTCGAACTATAGTATCTACAAACTCAGATAGAAGCTCAGCTTTAGTTTTTCTTATGGTGCCAACGGAAGTAAGTTTGTGATTTTTCAACAGATGGGTCATCAGCAGAAAACTGGTAAACCAGTTGTCGAAAGTCACATTTCGGTTAGTTTGACTTATTGGTTCCACTAATCTGTCAACAACATCGAATGGTGAATAGGATACTTTAAATGGGACATCTTATTGTTGACCCGCATATGGTTCCATATTCACCACGTAATATGATTTTGCATCAACTAAAGCGAATGGTTTCAATCCGTAATTTGAAGGTTTATTTGGCATATATACTCAAAAAGGACATCGACCACGAAATGCTGTTCATCTATGGTGACGTACTCGCTAGGAGAATAAGTGCCTCGACAGTTTTCAACAAACTTAGTGAACAATGTTCTGAGTTGGGTGAATTTATCAATTTGTAGCCTAATTTGTCTGTTTTCAGAGTTATTAAAACGCAAGCATCTAAGTAGTAATTGAAATCTTTGCAGAGATATAACTCTTCTGAATATATCAATACCCAAACCATTAGTTTCCCATAGGTCCCCTAGATTCAAACGATTCGTTTTGTACACCCCAGATTAGCAAAATAGACCCAGAAAAGCACGAAGTTCGGCAGCATCCACTTCTTTGATCATATATTTGTGCTGATCATCATAAACATCCCGAATAGTAGGCAGACGCTGATTGACGCTCATCAAAAAAAAATTCAAAGCATTCCTCAGCTGTTTTGCGGTTCTTTTCAGCAGACCGTACTACGAGAACGCACCTCTAATTATGTTTTCCGATCTGGTTCGTGCTGCTGGGTTGGGACAAATTTTTGACCACATGGTTTTCTTATCTCTTCCGATGATTGTATTAGTTGATGTTGTTTGATTATCATCTTGTTCATTTTCTGAATGAACTCCCCAATCATCGTCAACTTGTTCCGAATCATCTTCCTGTTCTGATTGAGAATCATGTGCACTTTCTTGAACTTTATCTTCATTTTCAGAATCGCTCGAATCGACAAAGTCTTCATCATTTTTCAGATCATGCCTTAGTTGTTCTTCGTAACTCATTTCTGTAAATTACCAACGAAAAAATTTATATTACCTAAAAACTAACCCCACATCACAAAACAAACATATGACTTGAAGAAAGAACATAGTGCCGTGAGGTGATTATCACCAAAACTGTCTATAATCAATATAGTCAGTGGTGTTGTGGGGTGAAAATCACCAGGTCGAACTTCGCTCTCGAATAACAAATATGTTAACTCACTTAGAGGTAAGAAGCAACTGAGACAGCAATATTCAGTTCAAAATTTGAAGGTACTGAAGAGGTGGGTGCGCTGACTGTCTCCGTGTTTTTGTGGTGCGCAATTGAATAACACTCCGAGTGACTTTAACCCCACCACACCAACGCCGGGTTATATTAATTGGCCCTGAAGCGTCAGACACTCCATATCTAGAACCAGGATACAGGTTCATGTCTGCAGATACTATCCTTCATCAAGTGGAGCAACTCTGGAAGCAGAAAATCTTCAATTTTAATGATTTTCACTACCACCATTCAAAGGGCATATTCAACAAGAGTAAAAGGGATGGAGATGAACATTTTTTAATTTTCAAATGAGAAGATCTAGTCTCTCCAAATAAATTAGGTAGAGTGACACCAACGTCTGGTTTGATTGATATGGCAGAAGTTCATTTTGAAAATGAAAACTATGCTTCAGATTACAAGATTTGTTTTCAATCAAGAAGAGGCGACATCACTCCTCTCTTACAGCTAGAGTTATCATATCGGGAATTTGATTGAGGAGGTCGTTACTTGATGAAAATCGATATACATATTTTCAATGAAATAAAACTAAAGTATTTAGATTTTCACTATATTAGCAAAACTGACCGGTTTCACCACACTGTGGCTTCATCAGATAGATACAAACTGATGAACAGAGTTATTCTATATATATTAGTCTTATTTCCTTTTTAATATTACAATAGGTACAAGAGGTATGTTTGATCAAGGGTAATCCTCTGAACTCTCTACTCATGAATAATATTGGAAAAACTATTCAAGAGGTTCAAGAGGTATGTTGGGAAACGCATCGGAGTTGCTTACATTATGAATTGAAAAGATTGAGTAAAGGAGAATGTTTAAGATCTAATTGACTATTAAGACACCTGCCTTTCTTTGTTGATCTCTAAAATTTCCAATTGTCATTGTGTAAAATTTTGAAATTATCAATAAAGTTATGGTTTTCTTCGAGTAAGTGATTAGAATAATGGGAATCTGATTTATGAAAATATAAATTTTATCACAATCCCCGCAAGATAGTTTATAAACACCGGATTTATTACTTTTATCAATTTTAGATTTGCACTTTTTGATATGTCGGCCTAAAGAATTATCAGTTCGGTATGCTATATTGAAATTATAATGTGAGAGGAATGATTTTAATTTCAGACTAGGATTACTAGGATTCAAAATAAGTTAAGCTGTTGTATTTTGTGTTAGAACTTTTATACTTGGAAATACTTCCTGGATTGCTTTTTGAAATTTTTTGCGTGTAATCATGTTCTCAATCATAGTCGGACTGTAACCGTTATTGACTGCTATTTGTTTAATTATATTTAGCTCTTTTATGAAATTATTTTGTGACATTGGGATATTAATGAGTCTATATACCATACTATTGTAAGCTGCTAATTTATGTGGATAAGAATGTGTAGATGAGCTGTGAATAGTAATATCTGTATGCGATGGCTTATGAAAAATAGAAAATCATTTTTGTCGTTAATTTTAGTAATAGTTAAATCCAGAAAGTTAATGGAGTTTTCTGTTTCTATTTCTAACGTGAATTTAATATTATCGTGAATTTTGTTAATCAATGTTTTGAATGACTCTAATTGTCTGTTTGTGCCAGTGAAACAAGAAATGATATCTAAACCAATAAATAAAGTGTTTGAATAACAGATGTTCTCGAATAGGTTTTTCAATATTATCCATGTGTAGAGAGCTCAGAGGATTACCCATGATCAAACATACCTCTTGTAGCTATTGTAATATTAAGTAGGAAATAAGACTAATATATGAGGAATAACTCTGTTCATTAGTTTGTATCTATCTGATGAAGCCACAGTGTGGTGAAACGGGTCATAGTTTTGTTAATATAGTGAAAATCTAAATATTTTAGTTTTATTTCATTGAAAATATGTATATCGGGAATAAGTAAACCTAAACCTTAAACAGCCTATTGAGGAGTACGTGTAGAGAGAAAGAAGACCCTAATAGATAAACTGGACAGAATAATGCCTGAAACTACATATTTGGAGAAACCCTTAAGTTTCAGACACTTTCAAACAGATTTGAATAGAAATCATTTTTTTATGTGAAGAATGAATTTTTCATTAATTATCAATTTCACTCGTCTCAGTTCTCATTTTCTTCGAAACTTCATAACTTCAGTGGAAAAACAATATACGTCAAACTGTCTCATCAATTTGGAGTATTCAATAACAGCTCTGTTGACAAAACAACGTTAAATTATGTTTATAGTGAAAAAGCATTGTAGCGAACAAACTATACATTAGAAATAAAAAAAATATACTACTCGAATAAGTGCACATCCTAGAACCCTTTTTGATGTAGAAGTCTTAAGACATCGGAAATTTCGTTTTTCGTCATTATCTCAATTTGAACGACAAAGCACATAGGACCTTCTCCCTTTCAGTATTCTGAAATCACAAATCTCTTAATCTCAGAAATTTCCCAATATTTTTAGGAGTTACATCGTTATGACGAAAAAATGTTTCTTCAATGGGAACTTGTGGAATATATAGAGGATTTCTATAAAATTTCAGTTTGGAATTGGATCCGATTGCAACAGTAGAATTAAATTAAAAAATTTCTAACGACTTATGCTGACTGAATTATTAAGGGAGGATATTCCTTACACTTTCTCGGATGTTTTCGTTGAATGCAATTGGAACTCAATTTGAAACATAAACACTAATTACTTCTACTCAGAGAGATTCTCGCTTCATTACTCACATCCTGGCATAATTCGAAACAAAGACTAAAATCTGCGCGATAATTTATCGTTGATAATCCGATGTTAAACAGTACGACGAAATTAAGTTTACGTATATATCATCTGAAAGCATTTCATACTACATTAGCGTTGAATCATGGCAATTACCTGTAGTGCTAAAGTTTGTTAACTACTTCAGCGCAGGGAAAGTTATCGTACAATTATTACCCAGATGAAGATGTAACAAACTCAACTTATTTTATGGTCCAATATTTCGAGCAGTCGGTATAGCAAATTTGCATTTTAAAGTTGTTCAAACGTGGATGTTATTCAGTTAAGAGAATATTATATAGAAACTTGTCTTTCCAGGAAGAAAGGAGAAGAGCTAAGTGAAAACAGTTTTCGAGTAGGTCCTGAACCTAACAAAGTAATTTAGTTTTGAAACTGAAACCCAAATTTTGAATAACTTGGATAATGAATTAAGTTGTTAGAAAATTATCCATGTTTTACTATTGCATATTTTCATTTTTAGGGTGCCATCTCCTTTCCGATTCAAACATCTTGAACCTCCAAACCCCCCATTTCTCACAGCATGAACTCTTTTGTTCATAACTTAGAATCGCAAAATTAATGAATTGTAATGTTGATTGAAATTTCATTGTTGTGAAGTATTTTATCTTACAGGAGTGTATTCCAGCAACGAATGGTTGCTGAATTAACCGAAATTCTGATTAAGTGGTCAAATTTCATTTGTTTAAAAAGTTTCCACTAGAATATTGCTGTAGTATTATACAATTGAATTGCAAATGAACATATTACTGGTTTTTTAGTGAGCAATTTCTTCAATTCATAATCATATTGAATGAAACCCATGGGTCCCTATTGAAGGATGTTTGAGTGATTCTAAGAATATGTTCATGTTTAAGACCTTAGCAATGTAAGTGGGATGTATCAGAAGTATATTTTTGTATCAGAATAATAAGTCAAAGAGAATATTACATGAAATAAGTTTGTATTAGAATTCGACCATCATTGTTTCATATAGTTAGATATTAACTTGAAGGCTTGAGTATTTCAAAATTTAAAACTTCTCCTAACAGTTTTCAAAATGAAATCAATTGATATTAGGGAATTTATCTTATTGCTAAGTCGAATTATTCAATCGGCAACCAGTTAAAACATGCACGACCGGCCCCATTTACATACACCGAAGAATAACAAAGAGATAATGTTTATCTAAATGATTGGTTTATCACTTGGCAAGGGTTTCATAAATATTTATTGAAAGTACTCGACATATGTTTCGCGTTGTAAGACTATAATCAAGAGTAATCCAATACTAAATTCAAAATGAGAATTGATATTTTCACTTATGTAAAACGGCATTCACAACAGGAGGTAAATTGAAGTCTAGTTGGTCGTTGCAAATTGGCTGGTTTTTCCTATGAGCGGACGTAATTTCAAGAATCTCCAAGATGTCCATCATTTTTCCTTTATTACCTGGATGCATGAGTTCGATATTATGGAAATCTATGAAATGATTTTTGTTGATGCAGTGGTCCAAAAACCCGTAGAGTTTTTATTTTGGAGAATATATCTTTTATGTTCTTCAACTCTCTTCTTGATGCATCTTCCAGTTAAGCCTATATAGAATGTCTCACATTCACTGCAGTCTATTTTATATACTATTTACTATTTTATCTCTATTAATTACTAACAATGAACCCAAATTCTTTTTACTAGTGCTGATGGCGTTAATATTATTTCTGTATAATCTGTTACATATCTTGTTGCTAATATTAGAATATAGTTAATTGGAAATTTTCTATTAGATTTTTCAGTATGCAACGGATAAATATTCTGCAATAAGAGTTTATGTCATTTTGTCTTATAAAGTTATCAATTAATTATGGTTCATAGACGTTTTCATTAGCGATTAATTTCAAAACTTGAACTTCATTCTCAAAATCGACAGCTTACAAAGTATTATAAAGCAATCTGTGCACAAATGAATGAAAATCTCTCAATTTGATACTGTGTAATTGGAAACTACAGTTATGAATCAGGGTATCCGAACAGGTTGATTTTCTGTATATTTTATAAATGTAGTTACCAAATCCAAAGTATCAAATTGAGTGCTTTTCATTCATTTGTGCACAGATTGCTTTCAATTTATCTGCCAGCTGTCGAATTTGAGAAGGAAGTTCAAGTTAAAGAATTAATCACTAACAACAACGGCTATGAAAAAAAAAAATTGATACCTTAATAAGACAAAAACGACATAAACTTTTATTGCAGAGCATTCATCCTTTGCATACTGAGAAATCTGACAGAAAACTTCCAATTCACTATATTCCTAATATTAGCAACTAGATATGTAACAGATTACACAGAAATAATATTATCACCATCAGCACTAATAGAAAGAATTTGGCTTCATTGTAAGCTTATAATAAAGATAAAACAAAATTATTGGATAAAAGCTGAGTATATGAAATACACTGCAGTGAATGTGAGACATTCTATATAGTCCAAACCGGAAGATGCATCGAGAAGAGAGTTGAAGAACATCAAAGATCTATCCTCCAGAATAAAAATTCTACGGATTTTTCAGACGACTGCATCATGAAAATCATTTCATAGATTCCCAGAATATCGAACTCATGCATCCAGGTAATAAAGGAAATTACGTCCGGTCATAGGAAAGACCAGCCAATTTGCAACGATCAACTAGACTTCAATTTACCGCCTGTTGTGATTACTGTTATACATAAGTGGAATCACTCACTTTGAATTTAGTATTGTATTACTCTTGATAATGGGCTAACAACCCGAAACATATGTCGAGTATTTTTAATAAATATTTGTGAAACCTTTGCCAAGTGGTAAACCAATCATTTATTCAATATGTGATATCGACCGAACCAAATGGCTTGATAATATTCTCAAGACATTTTAAAGTCTTTTTAAGTTTGAAAGATCTGTGTCGAGGCATCTCATTATCATTTGAAGAAGAAATATTTATGAAAAAATATTCTTGAGGCTCATTCTAAATTCTGTTCTTGTCAACTTCAAGCGTATTTTGCAGTTATGAAATAAGGGGATTCTAGAGGAAGTAAGAACTCAGAAGATCCCGCTGATAAAACTTGGTTGCATAGTCTAGTACTCAAACCGATGCCAAACAGTTTTTTACGCAATAGTAACACATTTGATTACTGAACTATTCCCGAGTAATTGGATAGGCATTCAAGGGTGAAAAAGATTGCAAACGCGTAGTACCAATGTCAATTCTCTAAATATGAAGCACAATTATATTATGAACAGAGTTAGTTGCATTTAAGATCTCTCAATTTTCAGTTTTTGGCAATAGACATAAGAAGAAGCCATTTTGAATTGAGATATCGAAATTTAAGCTGAAATACTTTCAACAAAATTCTTGATTTAATTGGTTGTCATTTGACAATGCAAACGCATATGCGGACACACAGAAATAAATCCATTCCTGCCAAGCGTCAACTTCTAATCACATATTTTATGCAAATGAATTAATTTAGTACTGTAAAGAGGGTTTTTTTTGTACCCCTAGGGGTTACTCCACGCCATTGGTTAAAAAACTTTCATTTACTTATTCTTACTCATTAGGTTCAGGCAACAAGAAATGTTTGTCGCTATTTAAATGTTGAGTATTACCCTTCCTAAAGAGAACCATCGTTTGAATCTACCCCCTACTTGTAATTCAACCGCAGACGCAAAATTTGTGCATCAAATTCCAGACGATTTGGCGCTCTGAAAAGTTGACGAGTTTGAAAGGAACTATCAGTGGTTAAAAAGTAAGTTCTTTGCCAGATACCTCCCAAATTTTTTGTGCACCTCTTCCACTGGAAAGATCATTGTAAAATTCAGTACAAGTAATTGCATTTTAATTTCTTGAAATAACCTAAGTCTAATCTGGGGTTATTTTGCACCGGTGAAAAGTAACCCCAAGAAAGGCATTTTTCGGTTTTGAAACCATGTTTCTCTTTTTGAAAGAATAGCGAGAACGTACCAAAGATAATTAGGAGCTAGAAAATATGCAGACTACTCGAGAGAAACATTGTAAGCTTATTTGAGTGGGATTCGAAGGGGCTCAATTTCTCAAAGAAAGGCTGTAGAAAAGAATGAAATTCCCAGGAGAACCACTTTGAATAAACTGGAGGGAAAACATCGAAAAGCGCCTGAATAGTAGCTCTCTACTTTTGACGGAAAAATTCATTGATCGACGTACCAGAAACAATTTGAGGCGGCAGCGCCAATGGATGAAATGAGCAAGAAAAAGCAACGTCTTTGATTGTGGTTCTACGTGGAGAAGCAATGAACATTCTTCAGACAATACCAGCAAGCCAGCAGGTATGCTACGACACGTTAACATCCAAGTTACAAATGAGTTCCAGGGATACTCATTTACAACAAGTATACTACACTCAAATCAAGCATCGTAGCCAGAAATCTACAGAGAGCTTGCAAAAATTCGAGGCTGATATAGCGAGATAAGTAGGATTAGCCTACCCTAATGCTCCTGATACCTTCTTGGAGCAATTAGCTATTCAGACGTTCGTAGATGGCATCAGAAAAGGTGAAACTCAGCAGGCTTTGAGATTGCAATTGATGATGCTCTGACCCAAGCACTTGAGTTTGAAGCTTCAAAACAGGCATCGAATAGGGGAGGTTGCCATGCTATAAGAAGCATCACTGAGGAGGCAGAAACTATAGAACAAGTGATTCTTGGGCTCTTCGATCAGAGGAAGAAGGAAGAAATCAGATGCTGGAACTGCGATGGTCATATAAGAAGTCAATGCAAAGAGCCTCGTGGGGAGCATCGACCAGGAACTAGCCACATCAACGCAGATGCCCTATCGCGAAGGCCCTGTCCAGTAAACTGCAGTCACTGCTGTCGGTTGGACGAAAAGATTATCCTTATGAGGACAACTGTTGTTGACGAAAATTAGTTGCCAGTAGAACTAAGGCAGGATGCTTTGAAAACGAATCTGGAAATGATGAGCAGCTTCAGTTAATTGTGCCAAGAAGCCGAGTGAAGGCAGTATTGGAGAAGTTACATAATGAAGCTTCAGGAGGACATTTCGGCATCAACAAGACTCTCGAGAAGGTCGAAGCTAGAGTTTATTGGGTCAATTCGAAGGCAGATGTCCGAGAGTATTGCAGGAAGTGTAGGACTTGCGCTTCGGTAAAAGAACCTCATGGAAAGGCAAGCCCCTAAAGAAACAGTACGATGTTGTAAGTCCGATGACCCTTTTCAGAAACTGATGGCGGCAACAAGTACATACTAGTGGCCATGGGTTATTTTACCAAGTCGGTTGAGGCCTATGCTATACCTTATCAGGAAGACGCAACTGTCGCTGATATCTTAGTGAAGGAGTTCTTTTGCCGTTTTAGAGTTTCCTTAAGTTACATTGCGATCAAGGGAGAAATTTTGAATCGAAGCTGATTCAAGAAAAGTGCGAAAGACTAGGCATCACAAAGACCAGAACCACAGCGCTTCATCCTCAATCAGATGACATGGTTGAAGGAATGAATAGAACGATGGGTTAAGTTTGATTTTTGTAATGGAGAAATGGAGAGACGCCAGCTTGGGTCATGCTAGGTCGTGAAATGAGGTTGCCATGTGATCTAAAATTTGGGAGATTATGTCGTTAATGTAGAGCAAAGAATAAATTATATCAATAATAAGGTCAGACGCTATGACCTAAAAGCTTCTGAACGCGGATTTTCTGTAGAAGATCTCGTATGGCTTTATAACCCACAGAGAAAACGTGGCTTATTTCCAAAACTACAGCGACATTGGGAAGGTCCTTATGAAGTCACGAAAAGGATTAACGACATCGTGTATCGCCTAAGTAAATTACTGAGGGGAAAGCCTAGAGTAGTGCATTTCAATCCATTTGCCCCTTTTTCAGGAGAAAACATAAATAACGAGCAGACACGTTTTATCACAGAAAAGTCGAAAAATCATCGAGTGAATGGAGCTAGGGACTACGATCTTTTTATGGCTAACTATAGCGCAGCGGAAGAATTAAATTTAGAGTCACCAAAGTAGGCAAGGAATACGACATTGCGAATTGTGTCGCTCAAGATCTTCAAATGGATAAGGGTATCGCGAGAGTTTTTAAGGCTACAAATGGAAAAGCTTTTGAAATAAGGGAACAACTTTTTACAGTAAGCAAGAAGTTGAAACTAGATGTTGAAGGAAGAACGATCTACTACTTGGTGACTAAAGAACATTCACACCAGAAACCCTGCTAAGAAGATTTATGGTCAGCATAACTAGACTTGAAAGAGCTTTTGGTCAAGCAGGGTGCGAAGAAACTCACTATACGAAACTTGGTTGTGAGTTGGATTAGTTAGATTGAAGAACAGTACGGAGAATGATCGAAGTTATCTTCCAAGATATCATAATGGAAGTTATTTTGTGCTCTTTCAATCCTACACCTTCGAGACAAGAAAGGAAGACAGTTGAATGTTATTTCCATCGACAAGAGTGATGTAGAGCTGGTAATGAATGCCGATTCCGTCATAAGGACCAAAGACTCAGTATGTTCTGCGACAGAAGAGTTTTAAGAGGAGGGCAGTGTAACGATATTCAATCGTTCCTGAAGCGGACCCTGTCACCGCCCGGCAGAATGCCGAATTGCCACGTAATTTTGGGAGAATTCGGGAAAGATCGAAAACTACAAGAACGCCAAAGTACTGCTAGGCTACTCTTCAGAGAAGGCTCTTGGACGAAGATCTAGAACAAAGCGGAAGATTCTTGTACTTGCTTGTATATAAAAAGAAAGCACGAAGCGCGAAGGATTCAGTTTGCATAAGGAGCGCAAATATGTGTTCAAAAAGTGGGAAATAAATCAAGCAGTATAGATTGGGTTATATAAATTAGTTATTGCCATCGGAGCTCTCTCGGTCAATTAGAGAGGGATTTTTTCTTCTTGTTGAATTTGAATATTGAAGGGATTTTGCAATTACACTTCAAAATTGGCAAGCAAGAACGAGAAAGTGATTCTGTTTCAGGAGACTCACACTGCGACCGGAGAACATCTCTGCGAAAGAGGAAATATCGCAGGTTAAGTACTTTTTGATTATCTCCTTAGTCCTTTTCATGATATTGCTTGCTATGTGAAATCTTTTCTCAAATTCAAGTGTGTTCAGACATATAAGAGGCAGGTATGATTGTTGAAATATTTTTTGCTGGTTTTCTTTTTCCATTGTTACAGATTCCTGTCCCAAACCCCCTTCATTTTACCCTTGTCTTCATCTGGAAATCTTGGAGTGCAAGATAAGAATTGAAGCTGCTAAGCGGAAAAATTTTGGGTACTCTTTATGTACACACGATACTAACACAACAGAAACAGACAATCTACTACTAGTGCAATGGTGACAAGGAAACGAATTTCTTCCTCAGTTTTTTTCACTCGTTTATTGAATAACACGCAAGATCGTATGGTTCCCCTGTTAAATTTTCGTGAGCTCACACTTGTGTTCATCTGACACACACCAAAATTATAGATATTAGCATTTAGTGTAAATCTAATTTTTTCAAATTTTTGTAAATCCTCTCTTTTTCAAAAGAATATAAATTTATAGAAATTAATCGTTTAGTTTAGTGTTTTAATTCTTCAGTTTACGTGTAAATAAATGAGTTATTGTTTTTGTAACGTTGAAGTGTTAAATTAGAACCCACCAATAATTTCAAGAGCTAAGAAACTTTACACTATTGATGAAAAAACGTGCATTACTTCACCTTATGTTCCAATATAAAGTTTTAGCGGAATTAGTGAACTGGTGCAAAGTAATCCCACTCTGCGTAAGACTTTACTCCACTTCTCTTCGAAAAAAATTATTCGTGAAATTTTTAAGCATATTTGACTTCAGCACGAGCATTTCTGATAACTCCACTATATGTTTAGACAAGAACGATGACATTATTATCTCAAGTACTTTTTCTCGTTTTTTCAAAATTAAATTTAGAAGCGGAGCAAAGTCTTTCCACTTCACCGTAGCTATTTGGTGATAAAATAAATAATTATAAGCAAAAAATGAAATGGCGTTTTTATAGTATTCATGATATTCTCAAAGTATTAGGACGTATCAATTGTATTCATATTAAAATGCCGACTACTAGCGATAATAACGCAGAGAATATCAGGAGTAGAAAAGGTTACTTCTTCATTTATCAATTAATTCTACAGCGGGAAGCTAAGGCCTGTTTACTTAGAAGATAATGACTAAACTTGTGATTGATATTAACTTTTTGCATCCAGTGAACGCTAGAGGATAATCATACAACGTTGTACATAGATCTTCAAGATATCCAAATTTTTTCGTCCTTGAATGGGACAATTATCCTGTTCATCTAAAGTTGTGGACATAAGGATTAGAATTCTTCATATTCATTTCATTTTCCTGATCAGTGATACAACATAATATCTACATCATACAGGGATATCCACCGGGACCGTCCGTTAAAAACTTTTTGATTTCCAATTACAATATAACGCTGAAATTTTATACGCGGCCATAACTAGCGATTTCCAATTGAAGTGAAATATTTTCGAAGTGATACCTTTTCCGTTTATACCGGAATTATATCGCCATCAGATGAAACGTCAAATTTCAGATGGAATATTATCAGCATGTACTATACCCATCTCTTATAATTTCGAAATAATTTGGGAATATATTGAATTTTGATGGTTTTGCAAGAACTAACAGAGAATGCTTTGTAATATTTCAATCAACCAGCTGAACTGGCTACGGTCACCTGACAGGTGCCTAAAATTAATGTACTTGTCGTCACTTCGTTCCTTCGAATTTGATATTTCAACAAGAATTGTTGGTAATTTGAAGTGAAAGTTTTTGAAAAACACCAGATTGATGATAAAATGGCTGATTATTCAAACGAGGATATGTTTAATCCCTTTTTAATTCATGGCGAATGTCAAAAAGTGGTGGATAGAACTTGCAGGCAATTCAATAACCAATTTTCAAATTTGGCGCCAATGAGTAAAACAAAATTTTGAAGGATTAGAAGCAATTTTCTGCAATTCGGAGGAACAAAATACATAGAAACTAGAAGAAAACCAATTCTCGAGGACGACGACAATCAAATTAATACGCTAGCGTACTTTCGTGCCAATCCACATGCGTCCATTAAATCAGCATCAATGGATATTGGATTGAGTTCAAAGGATCCTTAAGAAACATAACATGCACCCATATTCTTTTATCAGACTACAAAAGTGAAACCAACTGACCTTCCGAGCGGCTAAATTTCTGTGAAAATTTATTAATTCGGCTTCAAGAAGATGAGACAATCCTGCAAAAAATTATGTGGTCTGATGAAGCCAAGTCCAATGAAAGTGGAATAACCAACAGGAGAAATCGACATTTTTGGGCCACAGAAAATCCACATTTCATTGAGGTATTGATTTGCAAAATAAATTCAGCGTGACCGTTTTTGCAATTTTAATGAATGATTTGTTGGTTTGTTACATTTATGAGGAAAATCTTAATGGACAAAGATACCTAGAAATTTTGAGAGGAACATAAGCTAACAGAAATGTTCGAGAATAGATGGTGGGGTAATCTATGACCAAATTTATGGCCTCCGCGATCTCCGGACCTGACGTCCCTTGATTTTCATTTATGGGGCAAAATCAAAAGTGAAGTATATCTTATTCCTGTAAGAAGTAAAGAAGAGTTACTAAAGCGTATTCATAATGCTTTTCGTTATATTGATACTGAGGAAACTAGGAGGGCAACTCATCATGTTCGTATACGAGCTGTCAAGTGTATCGAGCAAAATGGGGCCCATATTTAACATTAATTCAGATCATAAATTAGTTTTCTCCTATAAAGTTTGCTATCATTTATACGAATTAATGTAATTATCTTCGATGATTGATTTTCGTTTAGTTCCTACAATTTTTATTCATCCGACTTGTAGCTTCTAATGCTTCGAAATTGTACTTTGCTCATAGACGGTAAATTTGAAAATTGGTTATTGAATTGCCTGCAATTTCTACCCACTACTTTTTGACATTCTAAAATGAATTAAAAAAGATTAAATATATTTACGTTTGAATAACTAGTGGTTTTAATCCAAATGTGTTGTATTTTTGGATACTTTCAATCTGAAATAACGACAATTCTTGTTGAAATATCAAACTTGAATGGAAGAAGTGACAAGTACATTAATTCAAGACACCAGACAGGTGAGCGTAGCCAGTTCAGCTACTTGATTCAAATATTTCAAAGCATTCTCTGTTAGTTCTTGCAAAATCATCAAAATTCAATATATTCCCAAATTATTTCGGAACTATAAGACATGGGTATAGTACATGCTGATACAATTCCATCTGAAATTTGAAGCTTCATCTGATGGCGATATAAAAATTGGCACGTGCAATTTGAAAAAATTGAGTTATTGCTGTTTGAAAAAGGCCAAATTGAAAAAATCATACAAAACAACGCAATAAACTTTTGACATGTGTAGATTGTTTAAAAAATTCCTTTATCCTTCTTCTATCCACCCAAGCAAAAATTGTTACTGTAGTGGAAATGATCTACGAGCTAAAATTTTTTCAAATGTTCCTCAAAAATCGAGTTTATAACAAAAATAATTATATCTGTCAAAAAATTTAACAGATAAGTACTAACAACTTGGGTAATTTATGCCCTTCTCAAAGGTTGGTTCTAGATGTACAATAAAAAAGTAGATTGTCATTTGAAATAACAAAGTGATGACCCACTTCCGATATAACCGAAAATGGTATATTATCGAAAAATTTTCAGCTAGTTATGGCCGCGTATAAAATTTCAGCTTGATATTGTAATTGGAACTTGAAAAGTTTTTAACGGACGTTCCGGTGGATATCCCTGTATATAACGATGAACGTCATCTTCCTGGAACCAAAAGGACGCTTTTTGGTTTTGTGAACATCAATTTCCTGTCCTACATATATTCAAATATTACCTTCTTGACCAATCTTGAAAATATACTTTTCTGTTTATGTTATAAGAATATTAATATCGTTCGTGACTTGAAAAAGTATATTGTGTTTGGACAGGTACTGATTTAATTGAAACTCTCAAAATTTTTAAATTTCTTTTACGACACCACCTATCTCATTATGGAAATTGAGAATATTCATGAAACACTTGACAAACCAACGTTCAGTCATACCTTTATCTATAGCATTAGTTCCCATCTGAATAAAATCACAATATCCAGTTTTCACGTATTTTTGAATAGATTGCTCACAATTCCCTTTTGAAAAAGCAATTCGAATTAAAAGAACATTACCATTGGCAGAGGAATAACTGAGAAACTACACCAATTATTATTATTATTCTCGATTTATTCCACCGTTCAGGTTCAGGAAACAATAAAATTTCACAGTATAAGTTATGTCATCAAACAAGGTACTAAATTATGCCATATATTAAAACAGAATATACAGGGTGCTTCAACGAAAACTAAACAGAGGCTATATCTACCAAGATATTCATTTCTGATCAAATCGCAAAAACAAGTCAATTTTTCTTTCAAGGGGACATCTTTTGGGGTACAAAACTTGCCTGAAATATCAACCCCCTAAGCGGGGTTTGTAATCCTTGAACGTTTTGAATAGGGAAGATGGGTCGAGTGATGACTCAAAAGAAATGTTGTATCTTTGTCTACATTGCCTTGAACGAATTTCCATTTTTAATTGAAAAGTGTGAAAGATACAGGGTAAGCAACTGAAAGATAGGGAAGACTATTTCCCTGAGACTATTCAAGTTTCAGTGAAGTGAAATGGAACAGATCCATGCTGATCAATGGAAGTCATCATCAAGTACCATACTCATCTCAAATTTCAACCCCTGGAGCAGGGGTGACAACCCTTGTAATTTTCAGTAGCTCACTCTGTGTCTTCTACAGTTTTCAATCAGAAATTAAAGTTCGTTTACGAGGATGCAGACAAAGATAATACCTTTCTTTCGAGGTATCACACGACTCATCTTCCTTTTCCAAATTTTCAAGGGTGGTCACCCCTGCTCTAGGGATTGAAAGTCGAGATGACGATGGTACTTGATGATGACTGCCATTGATCACTGAAACTTGAATAGTCTCAGGGAAATAGTATTCCCTATCTTTCAGTTGCTCACCCTGTATCTTTCACAGTTTTCAATTAAAAATAAAAATTCGTTCAAGACAATGTTGACAAAGATACCACCTTTTTTTTGAGTTATCACTGGACCCATCTTTCTTATTCAAAATGTTCAAGGATTGCAACACCCGCATAGGAGGTTGATATTTCAGGCAAGTTTTGTACCCAAAAGATGTCCCCCTTGAAACAAAAATTGATCTGTTTTTGCGTTTTGATGAAAAATGAATATCTTGGTAGATATAGCCTCTGTTTAGTTTTCGTTGAAGCACCCTGTATACGAATTATAAAAATATCTGTTTACTCTAAGTCAATAGCGAAGACCGACTTGAAAACAGTGTAAAAAGCATCAATATATGAGTGGACGAGCATAGGAAGTCATAATAAATTAACTACTGCTTTTGCAGAACTCTGTATAAACCTAAATCATTTTTTAGATTTCACGAAAACCCAAATACATATTGAGGTGACAAAAGCAAGAAATTAGATATTTCAGAATTTGTAAAACCTCAGCTCAGAAACATATCTCAAACATAGTCTCATTCATTATATTTTGTGAAACTTTAAGCATGTTGAATTATTCTGCTTTTGATTCCAAATGAAGGGTTATTGCTAACTCTGAAAAAGATATATTTCATGAATTTATAAAAATTGAATTCCAATTTTTTCAATATGCATATCGTTTAAAAGAATTAACTTGTTCTTACTGTCTATAATATATAAACGAAAAGAATACTGTATACTATTACCTTAATTCGTCCTCCGAATAACAAATAGTCCTTCATAAACGGGAAACAAGTCAGCCTAGACTCAAAATTACTGAGTGTTGAATTTCTCGCTCGCGAAATAATAGATCCTAATTAGATTGCGGCGAACTCTGAAATTGACTCGGATGGAGACTGTCCTTTCGACCCCGCTACTCTATAATTGCTCCTAGTGTATTCGTCTTCGCTTAATAGAAATAAACTAAGTTGTTCTTCCGGCCATATTGTTTTAATTCACCGAATTCCTCTCGTGAGATACTTCTCAGTTTCTTAGAATACTTCTGAAGAACTCTTTTATTTACGCATTTAATTGACTTTATGAATGAAGTAACAGTTTGCCTTGAAAATTTTAACATAACATATCGCTTGGTAAAATACATTTTCATCGGTAAAAATGCTTCGATGATGACCAGTAAAATTATTTTGAATGTCAAATATCTCATTCCAAATTTTCGTGAATTTTAAATCTAATATTTATTAAGTAGATGTCGGAGATGGTACCTTTTCTCTTGAGTGCCATAGTGATTCTGCTTCTGCATAATTCACATCTAATCTTGCCATTTGCCCTACCGTTCGAAAAAAAAGATGTTGTGTGGTGTTGATCATTGAAGATATTTCTGAGGTCAAGAATGATTGTGTTTCAAAATTGGCAAGATCTCATTCGGCAGAAGTGTTCACTTCAGATAAGGTGCGACCGAGAATAAGCATCGTGAGAAAGGAAGTGAAGCAGATTATGTATAATTTTATTCCCTTCTTAGTTCAGTATATAATCTAGCTTCCTACTTTAATATTTATTATCAATTATGTTCCGTTGGTACAAAAAGGATTTTTATTTCTTTCACCATGTCTCTCTACTGTTTTTCTCTTCTAATATTCCTATTACAGCCGTCCAACTACTAATCAAGGATCTAGTTAGACTGAAGAGAAGGAAGGAAATACAATAACTCTGATTACACTTTTTATTCATAAGTCCTTCACAGACTAGATATTACTCACGTATCAGAAATGGCAAACTTTTTCCTCAGATGCTTCCTCCCTCTTCTCTTGAATCACATGAAATATTACGTATAGTTCACCCGTTTCTTGTCATGAGATTTGATCAGTAGCCTTAGTATATGCTCTTGTCTTGTCTTGTATATTATAGCAAAATATGTTTTCATTATTGTTATTTAAACTCTCTATGAACCGTGCTCTTTCCGATCATGTCTTGTTTCATCAGAATCTGATATATAGCATAATTCATGTAGTCCTCAAATTTGTTGTTACTCCCTTCCTTCTTTAAATGATAAGATAAACACTAGACCAAATTTCTACCGCTTGTGGCGAGGATTGTACTCACAATTTATGAATTCATTTTACTTGTAAAAAATTTGAAATATTTGAATGGCTCAAATATAAGGTCCATAGAAGCTTTTTCATATTTCTGCTTGATTGGAACTCCTACCTACGCACAGTGTATCTTCTAGTACGCAACCCTCCTGTAAAATTTATTTTTCCTATGAAAAATATCCCGACATTTCTGCACTACCACAAATTCCAATGAAAAACATATTTTGGCAAAAATATATTTTATTATAGAGAAAAGAAAAAAATATGCTTATTCCGATTCTAAGCCTGCTTTTTGCGCAAGTCGAATTATGGTATAGAATATATGAAAATGCTTTGTTTTGATAAATTTTGGGGAACATAGAACTAGTGTCGAATTTCGGCAAGGATCACGAACACTTTTTAATTGTCGAGAACGAGGGCTTCAGAAATCTCAAGAAGTTTACTTTTGTAGACAATTCGAAATAAGAAAATCTTCAGATGTGGGTTGTATAATGAGATTGCAATAAACGAAATACCTATTGACTATAGATATTTAATCTGATACCTTAAATAACGAGTGTTTTATAGGTAATACAACACACTCTGGCGTAAAGGTTGAACTCATTTCTTCTCTTCAGAGCATGTACGAAATTGATCAGACTTATGTCACAGTGTATTTCCAAAACTCTGTTGAGTTTTTGCGGAGAATATGGTAAAAATTGAAGTAAAAGGATAGTTCTTGTTAGAGATGGATAGGAAGAAGTTTTCCATGTTTTGTTCATACCTTGAATGAGATGATTTATTCAAAAATATTCAGAAGTACGGAGTGCCATGAGTAATTTTTTTCTCAGCAGGTCAACACAGAATCATTGCTCGGTGGTTCAAAAATATCTATTGCGACTTTCGGAGGCAGATCACAAGGAAATATATCACAAGTAGCAATTTAATACCTTTATTTCGCGATATGTCTTCTTTTATGTGCATTTTTTTTTAATCGGAGGTCTAAAAATTTTGCGGTAGCAAGAGCTTTTAGATATTCTATGGCACACATTATATCATTTATTTCTAGCAAAACGAATTGCTACACACTAGTTGTCAGTGATTCTTCTTCAACAGTTGCAGTTATAATAGAAAATAAAGGTATACATTTGCTAGTTGTGAAATATTCCTCCGAAGAAATTTCCTTATTAGCTGCCTCCGAAAATCGCAATAGATATTTCTGAACCACCGAGTGGTGATCGTGCGTTGACCTGTTGAGAAAAAATCACTCATAACATTCCTTACTTCTGAACACCTTTGTATAATTCATTTTATTGAAGGTACGAATGAAACATGAAAAGTTTCTTCCTAACTATCCTTTCACTTCAATTTATACCATATTCGTCGCAAGAATTCAACAGATTGTTGGAAATACACTGTGACAGAAGAGCAGAAATTAGTTCAATCTCTACGCCAAAGTGTGCTGTATTACCTATAAACACTCCTTATTTGAGGTATCATATTAAATATCTATAGTCAATAGGTATTTCGTTTATTAAAATTTCATTATACAACCCACATGTGAGGCTTGTCCAATTTTGCATTGTATACAAAAGAATACTTCTTCTCGAGTTTTCTGAATCCCTCGTTCTCGACTATTAAAACATCGAGATCGTGATCCTTGCAAATCACATATAGCAAAAATTTGTTATTTTTCATTGTTTCTTGCCAGTATCTGAATAAGAGAATATATTTTGAAAATTAAACTTGATTGTTTCACGACTTATCCTAGAAATTAGTTTTCAGTCTGAATATGAATATTTTGAGGTACTTGGACAAGTACTAGTAGAGGAAATAATGAATTTTCGTGCAGGCTCTAGTTCATGCACTATTAGTTGGCTAAATGAAACTTGAATTATTTGGCTGTGAAATTGGTCGCATGACATTTACAGACTCCAGTATATATATTTGAATTGGACTAATTTCCAAATAAGCAATTTAGTGTTGTTTATTGTTTATCATTTCGTTCACTGTAGAAATATACCCAGTCAAATTTGTTGAGATCCCTGTAGACATATCCTTTCGTAAAAATTTACATTTTAAATGTCTAACCTAACAAGAATTGTCGAGTCTGTTTACAATTTTCATCCTTTACGCTTAGTTTTCGACTAGTCATCGTAAAGCTTGAGATAGTTCTAGCTCAGGTAAATAAATTTGGATTTCTTATTACCTATGACCCACACAAGTATTGTTCACTAAGAACGAAATTCGCATATAATGAACTCGTCTTCACTTTTTATTCAAATAATCTGGTAAGTAGTGGAATTTTTCGATTTAAAAATTCACAATATTTTCTCGCTCCTTTTGGGAAAATGTACTTTGCGAGTTCTTATAATTTGTTTTCGCCAGAAAGTCTACTCCACGGTCTATCTCAAAAAATCTTAATCATCATCATCATCATCTTTCTTTTCTTCGACCTATTCTTCTTCACATCCTCTATTTCTACTTTCCGCAGTTTCTAGAGTTGACAGCGATTTATCAGATGTTTTATAGTTAGATATAAAATACTTCTTTTAGAGATTCAACATTCAAACACAGTTAGCCTCAACAAGTGGTGCATGCTAGTGAACAAAATAGGCCTATTTTTTGCAGCCGCATTCAGAGTTTCATCTTTTTTTGCAGTAGCAAGAAATAGTATTGAGGAGGTTTTCTGTTGCAAGTGTAAGTACTGGGTAAATTGGTTCCAATGCATTATTAATTAGATTCTAACCCTATATTCATGGATCCAATTGAGTATCAAGTCACAATTGGGTCTGGTAAGCATGATAAAATTGTTGGAGAGCAAATGTCGCGATTGGAGAGAACAAATCTCATTGTATTTATTACGTATATGTTTTCCGAAAGAAAAGTGACGTAACTTATACAAGTATTTTTTTTCGCTCTCCATATACAGAAAAGTGAATTCTATTCTTGAATAGAGTATCTAGAGTAGAGTGTATATCTTCGATAGCTTGTGTACATGAAATAAAATGCTGTCTTTCAGACCATTTGAAAATTGTTCTTTCACAATTCCGAAACATTGCTTATATTGCCATAACGTAATGTAGACCTAATTATGTAGAGAAAATATGATTTTTCCATTTCGGATAAACTGATAAATGTTTATATTTAATTGATAAATGACTTTCTTAATTATAGTTCGACCGGTAAGTTATAACGTTAGTTTACATGATAGCACATATAACATTTGGGTTGTTATTATGGATTTTTTTCCGTTCATAATTTCAGAATATTCATTCAATAGTGATGTATTCGGCAAATAGTTTTACTTATATTATAAGTCCAGTAATGAACATAAGCGCCTTAGTCATCCCTATCATGGTGTATACGAATAAAGTATATATAATCGCTTCTACTCAATAATGGTTAACATTATGAAAAAAAGTGTTCCTTCAAAATTGTTCTCAGACATTTCCTCCCAACACTAACAATTCGTTTTGAAATATTGAATGATTATTCCGGGAATTTTTACTGAAAATGTAACGCGCTAAAATCACATTACAACAATTTGAATTGAAACACCTGATTCCAGTCAACCCTCTATCTGTGTCACGCCACTGGTAAACAGTCTGATGCGCATAATCCAGCTATCAGATGATTTACCCTACCGACTTCGCTTCAGGAAGATTCAGCTTTTTTTCTTCTGCCAACCTTCAAGCTTATTAGTTCTTGAAAACCATCGTTGATTGTGTTTGAAATAATCAAATTATATAAAAGTTCTCTTGTGAAAATTAGAGATATATCTTTATTTTAAATACTGTGTAGTGACCTATATCAAAAATAATGGTCGTAGGTGGAGACTCGTAGGTGAAGAGTCGTAGGTGGACAGACCTAGGTTGAGATTCCTAGGTGGAGATTCTTAGGTGGAGAGTCCTAGGTGGTGCCCAGTGGCCAAAATGTAATTTATATCTGAAGCCCAGACATCTAGATGAATCCGAAGTTGAAATAGAGGTGTTCACTCCATAAGAATACAAGAGACTTTTGGATTTTGAACTCAAGATCAACGACTTCTGCCTCAACTGTTTCTACAGGACCAATAAACTTTGACTATCACCAAGATAAGTGTATTAATTGTACATATTGAAAGAAGCGTTTGTTGATATTGTTTGCTATAACTTTTGCCCATAATTATACTATGTATTTAAATATCTGAGCTTTACTTCCTTGACTTTTCTACCAAAATTTCAGTGACAATCATTGAATTATTAACCAGTAGAGTTTTCATTGTTACACGTTAAGTTATCAGTATAGTTACAAAAATAAATCGAGTTCATTAAAACAACTTAAATGTTATATGTTCTATCGATTGAGAATATTTATGGTACCGTGTATTTGAAAGAGAGAAAAGCGATTTTTTGTAGATGACTGAATGATCTACAGTTATTGTCCAAGATATTGTCATCATAAGACTAACCGTCTCGCTGAAAATTCAAAAAACGCTATTTTCAAGAACTTGGACCTCGAATAAAATCTATTGAATACACCCCAAATTTTGTTGGATGAATTGAACAGACTATGAATTTGACACCAATTTCTTATTTTCTCTATTTTGGCAGTATGAAGCTAGTTTGTATATGAATCTACGTCAGTCAATTGCTTGAAAAAGTCTGAAGGGTTATTATTTCAATTTAAAAGGAAACGGAGTAATTCATAAATTTTTACTAGCATTTTATGCACATACTTTGCCGATAGAATTTGTTGCTTCTTCCGAGTATTCTTCTACTTCATCTTCTACTAGGATTAATTCAGTTCTGTTTGCAAGAATACTCGCAACAATATTATATTCCAAATATTCTGCCCTGAATATATTGTACAGTATTTATTTCACTATGTATATGAAACTATCTACGTCCAGTCCAGCTATTGGATCGTCTTTAGCCAGGCTTTGACATTCTTCTGACTATACCGTTGAGGGAGATCATTCCTTATTTTGCATACTTGATCGACGGGTATACAGCCTGACGCATTTTGAAGAAATCAAAATTAAAATTTTTCATGTATTCAATACTACTACATCTATATGCTAATGATCATTAGGAGACCTGAATTATTGTAATCGTTTTTGTGACTTATACAATTTGTGTGATGAATTCTGCAACCAAATGCCATCCACAAACGAGTCCTCATCCAAATTCTTGGGTTTGTTCAACCAGAACAACACCTTGTACTGGGCTGAAGAAAATCTCACAATTTATTTTTATAGGAAACTAGTATGTAGAATGTACCTGGCATTTTCCAGGGAAATAATAGAAGTATATTAGAGAAACCTACTCTTAACAAGGAAATGAATAATAAATAGTTACTTGAATTTGAAATATACCAAATTTACGGACTATCTTCTTCTGAAAAAGGAAATACCAGTAGTTAAATGATATAGGTCTCCAGATATGTAAAATAAAGGAACGAAAGTTCGCAGGACCAAAAATAAACCAGAAAGAGAAACATAGGTTCTCAGAGCTATCGTTCGTAGAACATGAATATTCCCTGATAATAATGGTGAATAATTGAAACAGTTCTTAGATAAGGAGTATGTTTTTTATTGTCTTGTTGAAGTTACCTAAGAAAAAACCCTTTTCATAATTATGAAGTCTGTATCCAGTGCGCGTTCGCTTATTCATTTCTTCCTACGTAGATATTTTAGCTTGGATCAAGCGTGTGAATAAATATCTGTCAGAATGCTTTTCTCAATTCTATTGTGAAAATCTCACCCCTTAGCCAGTGGAAGCTCAGATGCATATTTAATAATAACTATTATTCGTACCTGACGAATGCTTTATGTGCGATCCTCGGAAAGTAATATATATTTGTTTCCAGATATTTTGCTCAACCTAAATTTTCATCGTATATCATATAACTAACTTGGTCGTTATACAATAAACAAAAATATTGAAGCTCAGTTTTTGCTGAAAATTTTGCTCCCGATTCATTGCCGTCCCTTACCCCCCACCAGTAGTTGGCATTTTTCCGGTTCACAATGCCTTCTCTCGAAAATTTCGATTCGTCCGTCATATTACCCAAGAAATTTTCATCTTCTCGAATTCGAATCAACATCATTTCGGAGAAATCTCTTTTACTGGCTGCATCTTCAGAATTCATTGCACAAATGATGAAAACGTTTACGGATGGAATTTGTGTTCCGTCAGAATGTTGTTGATCGCCGACTTTAACATTTCCAAACCGAGCCTGAGTACATATTGACGAGATTGGATGATCATAAAAATATGCCAAAGCGATGGTAACATTATTCACATTCCTTATCGTGGGTTTAGTTCTGGTTCCATAATTCATGTTCTGACTTCCATGATTCATGAAATTCCTTTTTATTTGGTGCATTGGTGGTATATTCCGATTTTTCTCATTGAATGATCTTCTAGTTCGACCAATTATTTCTTGGCATTGATCATAAATAATGAACAACTTCATGATTTCTACATGAGAGTATTCAAGATATTCGTTCTATTTGAAAATTTTCACAATATTCACTATAACACAAGAAATTCGGATCTAACAATCACTGAAACATTTAAGTTTCAATATGAGATGAAAATTATAGTAATGATAAATAGATATCTAGGGGAAAATAGTTTCACAAAAATGTAAGAACCAGATGCAGCAACATGCAGATTGACAATTGTCGCCGTTCAGTTTCGCTTGAAATGATTAATCTCGTATTGCAAAATGAACGGACTTGATTGTTATTGATTTTAGATCTAGACATTTTGAAATCCACAAATTGTTCTGAAACAGAATACATATTACAAATACTATACCACAAGTTAAAACTCTGATATCGTAATTAAAGGAATTCGCCCAAGGTTTTTTCGGTTGGTAATATTTTGAAAAGTACCTATATCTAACCATGAAAGAATCGACATGTTTTATTCAGCGAAGTAACTCGAAGATCACTTTGTTGACAAGTAACCGATATTATTGAGAATACCTACTAGAAAAGAAGAAGAACGAGAAATCAGATTCATTCCACTTCAATAGTAATTTATTTCGCACCTTTTCTCTCGGAATTCTAATCAAAATTACACTGATGAAGATTTTGGGATGGGTCTCGTATTGAGAGATCTAAATGCATTATTTCAGAGATTTCCAGTTGTATATTCTGTGAATTTCAGGGTCCTCGTGTGAAACACCGTGATTTTCTGGAATAAAATCGGAAATAACTCGGAAAAGACATTGGCGGTGAAGGAAAACCTGAAACAGATCGATGCCTATTAGTATTACGAAATAAATGGTGTGTGCAAAAATAGGTGATCTAATTCGAAAAAAACGGAATTTTGTACCTATGAATATTTTACGATTTACCTTATGCTTTGGAAACATCATGTACACCGTGAAGCTTCTAAATGCAACTGTTTACTTACAACGAGCTACAAATAATCGATATTGAATGATCTTTAGTATTATTATGATGACTTTAAAGGCACAACTCAATCTGAATTCCGACTGAGTAATTCATATTTTCGTCCCGGATAATTTCAGAAATTAGTTTTCTATGATAAAAAATTAAGAAACATACATTATGCTATTTGGAATAATAAGAATTGTGTCAACTTCCGGTATAACCGGAAGTGCCACATCATTGAAATTATTTTTGGAACCCAGTTCAAATAACACTCAAGACAATAACAAAAAACAACTCCAATCGTTCATTTCTTTCTCCATATACTTTTAATGCCCAATCTCACGTGGACACCCTGTAGATTTTCATGAGACTCATAAAGTCCAAGAAGTGTTACTTTTGAATTCAATGGCCGACTGATATTGCGGTTCAGATAACCTTTCTTATGAGGGTCTCATAATCCCTTCTTCATTATAAAAATTTTTGGTATATCACTTGTTGGGAGTAGTGGGTGACTACGTAAATGTTTAAATAATCAACTGAAATTCTTCTGATTCAACCAAATTGTTTTTGATCGAATATTTTCCTCGAACGGATATTGAACGGAATCATTAAAACTTAGAATTTTTCTAAACAGTTCTGGATTTTAAATATTGTAAAAAGTAAATTGTTACGTAGTGGTAGGTATTTGACTGAGCAACTCGTCCATCAGATTACTCTAGAAATAGGACGTTTAGAGTATTCATCTAAATGAATTCAATCGAAAGAAAGAATCTAGTCTAATGGATAGCTACTAATTATTCACAGACCTTCGGTATTCAGGAGATTTATACACGTGAAGTCAATAATTCTCAATGAGGCTGGACACCAAACAAGTCGAAACGAAAATGCATGTTCAGGCAGATATTGGAAGATGAAGGTTTTAATAGCTGTTATGAATTGAATTCATTCAATTCAATATGAACTTAAAGAATTCAGGTCAATGGTTTTTTCACCTAAAATAATATCAACAAAAGAATGAATTTTAGTGATTTTATTATCGAAGGAGCTATTTGATACGTAATGTATGATACACTACTGAATTGATAACTTGAGGATCATAACCAGGTCCTATCTCGTTGTTTGATATACATCTCAGCCAATGGAGAATATGAAATGCTGATACATATTTACTTACGAACAAACACGGTCATACCTCGAAGGGTTCAAAATGTGCCAAACAAAAACTGAATTATGTCGCCACGATGAGGAAAAGTATATACAGGATAATAAGTTCTCCTGAAATAACCCATAGATTATTTCTTTTTACATCTTGGGGAGCAACCTTGAGGAAACTACTGTTTTCTCTGAAAAATTGATTTACCTCTTCTTTCTATCGTTTCAAATGGCCAGCTTTGTGCATAAGAATTTTATATCTGAATTTACGGAAGTGAATTCTTTCAAATGAATCCTTTGAAATTCTGTTATAAATCGTTTCAATTTAAGTTCCTAAAATAGGGATGAAAAGGTTTTCCACACAAAATATGCTTTTGAACTTTATTTATCTATAGAGAACAACACGAACGATTTAACTGGCATGACTAGTTCCAAGGAACGCTAGAATCAGTTTAGTTTGGGAGACTTCGAAGTTGCAAATATGCATTTCCGATCCCATCAATTAGATCCAACAAATCGCAAATACATACCACGTTCGTCGGGATTGAAATTTGGGAGACCATTATTCAAATTATACCCAAAATTAATCCACTAAATCATGTTGCGGTAGAATCCGATTGTAACGTGAACTAACCGTAAATTGGATGATTAAAATGGAGGGGTCAGATAACTGGTCAACTCTAAAACTAATCTGTTCAAAGTCGATGTTTGAAGAAGAACTCGAAAACAGTTTGGGCAATTGTGTTGTTATCTGTTTGAAACGAAAGCTGAGGAAAAATATATCAAACTGTGATGTGAACAACATGCAACATTAGAAAAGAATGTAGATGATAGTCGCTTAAATTTTTTCATTCTGGCAAATTTGTCTGAATCGAATAGCATGTATCTGTTGGAACTTAAGACGTAGCTTATATTAATTCAGTGAGACCTAATGTTTTTTACTTCAATGCATCTCTATGTACAAAATTGAAATACTACTCACAGATTGATCACAAAATCTTAGGAAGTATAAGAGTTAAATATTCGTTGTGTAGTTTAGGCATAAGCACATAAGTTAGAAACGGAATACAAAATGAGTCTAAATTTCGTAATTTTGAGTTACAAAGCTAGCATTAAAGGAAAATTTTGTCTCAAATATGATAATTAGGGGTGATATCTGCATGAATTAACGAATGTTGAGTTGGATATATCAACATCATATCTATTCCACTTAAGTTCCTTGAAACTGCCTTCATGTTATCACATACATGTTAAATACAATTCACGGCCAACAAAGTGTCAGAAAATGTGAATGCTAGAAATTTGATATTTGGCTTGTAGATGTCTCAGAGGAAATAGATTACCGCAAAGAAAGATTTTGAGAAATTCAACTTTCTTTCAATTACTGCAATCCATACGTTAATTTTGAATTGTTTCTGATGATGTGTTCTTGGAAAAGCATGTTGATTTTCGACACCGTACAGGTGTTCATTGTGAAGGTTTGTGATGCCAGACTTAGTAAAAGTGCATCCGTCAGTAAATAAAATTTTCCCACTTAAGTGGAGATCCCGAGTTCTCTTCTCTTGGATAAATCGGCAGAAAGTAAGGCGATTCTCAGGATCGTTGGGAAGTAATTCCTGAACGTTCTGAATGTGATAAGTATGAAATGATTGTTCCTTCCAGACATCATGAATCATTGTAATAGGAACGACCAACTGCAATCTAAACGCCGCGTGCTTAATTGTGGGTTTTCCTCAACCATGTCCAAAATTTGTTCTACCGTCCTTACTGTTCATTGTCGTACTCGGTCCAAATTCCTGGGCTTGAAGCAACCAGATTTCTAAACGTTTGGTAGTTTGGCACTATGCGATCTGGAAATCTTACAGCATATACTCTAGGTAAGTTGGCATAAATCGACTTATTTCGTGCTGAAGAATCTGTGATATAACATTGTACACGCAATTCACGGACACCCTGTATAGCGACAGTAGTTAGTTTGATTCAAACCATTAACTAACCTAACCTAAACATATTCATTCATTGATAATAACCTACTGAATTTTGATATATAGTATGCATGTTGATAATGGCGACGGTGATTTGTCTGTGGTAACGCCCAGGTTAATTGAATTTAATTAAGTTTTAGGGCTGTGGACTGTATTTGAGATGGAATGTTGTGTGGAGTTCTGAGTCTTTTCGTTATATTTCACTTGACTTTGAGAGAAGTTTTAGTAACCTGTAGCGTTCGGATATAGGCACACGCTCATTACCATGCCGATCTAAACGAGAGAGACCCTTCTTGGAGAAATTAAAGAGAATGCAATCCAAAGTAGGCGAATAGGCAAAATGAAACCAGTGTTAAAACCTAAGTATACTGCTCAATCTTAAAAAAGACATAATGAAATCAGGTGGGCGGAATGGTAATGCCCGAGTTAATTCAATTAAATTATTTGGGTTTCATTATGGCTACTTTATTTTTGAGCAGTATATTTATGTTTCAATACTCGTTTTATTTTGCCTATTCGTCTACTTTTGAACGCACTCTTTTTAATTTATCCAGGAAAGGTCACTTTCGTTTAGATCGGCATGGTTATGAGCGTGTGCCTATATCCGAATGCCAAGATTTAGTAAAACTTCCCTCAAAGTGAAATGAAAAATCACGAAAAGACAAATACAGTCGCAGCTCAAAAAAACTGATCTGGTGGTTGCAACCCAAAGGAGCGGAAACTACGATATCAAGGGTAAGTGGCTTTTCTTGGGACGTAAACATACTATTTCAGTTTCATATGATTCGGTGCGAACACTCTGATACTACGGCGGATTTTGTTGCGATGGTAAAGAAGATTCTACAGATTTAATTCCACTAAAAGCAGTGCAAAATTTGAGTTTGAACCATTATTGCATGTACCTCTGCCAAAAAGTGGAATGATATTCGATAAATGTCTCAATGTCATATCGTAAATTTTTATTTGATTCAAGAGAACAGGGAGAAAAACTGCTGTTATCAATATGGTGGATTCTTTTATAATTTTAATTTATTTCTTTTATTTTATTTCTCATGAGAGGAATTTGGTTAGCATAAGAACGGACATATCGAAAAATATAATCAATGATATTCGATGTTTTTTTCTTGTCGCACATGTTCCCCTCCTGATAAATAAAATGAAAGAAATAAACTGAGATTTTGCAGGAAACCAGTACATATTTATACCAGCAGTTTTTGCGGTGATTTCATAGGTGAGATTCGAAAGGAACGAGAAAGTAAATTTTTCATTTTCATATTCATTAAATCCTGACAGCTTTTCGCAAATGTGAATTTGTTGAGAAAAAAATTGTTCAAATATTCGGTGGTATGATCTAGTAGACTGCAGCGAATTTAAACCAACCATTTTCATTCTCTGCTAACTACAATAAATGTCAAAATTAATCCATTATTCATTTTCATTGTTCATCGACAAATAATTTGCTGAAAACATTCTAATTGAAAAACGTTCGGGATTTTTGAAAAATTGTGAATTGAATATGTTATAATACTACGTTAAGAATAATACCCATTCTGATGCAGTTCTGAAAATTATTTTGTTTCTCTTTCTGACAGGAAGCAACCTCACAAGTCTATATTTCTAAGATTGAAGCAGAATCTCATGATTACTGGTTCCTTTAGTGATGGATTATTCAATACCAATAATGGGCAGCACTGACCGATGTCAATTCCTATTGGAAGGTGAATGTTCAACACCAAGTACGAGTCGGTTATGATGTTTGGAGCGCGTTAATGATTTACTGTGCATTGACGTACAACATTCCTGACAAAAATGTTCCGGGGGTACTTAATTATTATTTATTATTGAAGAAGGTTATTATTTTTCTGGCATGACGTGCCTCCGCACTAGGCAAGAAATAACTCAGAATCTTTGAACTTTTCTTCCAGAGATAACAGGATGTGAACAGGAAGGCCAGTGAGATGTTCATCTCGTTCACTTGATTTAATCACGTCAGATAATTTTTTCCGGTGGATATGTCAAGGATTTATTATATATAAACGCATTACGACATAAAGTGACGAAACGGAAGTTTAAAAATTGCTTAGCTTCAGTGACCAATGAATTAATAACTACAGGGTGCTTCAACGAAAACTAAACAGAGGCCATATCTACCAAGATATTCATTTATGATCTAAACTCAAAGACAAGTCAATTTTTGTTTCAAGGAGGACATCTTTTGGGATACAAAACTTGCCTGAAATATCAACCCCTAAGGGGGGTTGCAATCCTTGAACATTTTGAATACGGAAGATGTGACGAGTGATGACTCAAAAGAAAGGCGGTATCTTTGTCTAAATTGTCTTGAACGAATTTCCATTTATAATTGAAAATGTAAAATATACAGGGTGAGCAACTGAAAGATAGGGAAGACTATTTCCCTGAGACTATTCAAGTTTCAGTGGAGTAAAATGGAACACATCCATGCTGGTCAATGGCAGTCATCATCAAGTACCATTCTCATCTCGAATTTTAACCCCTAGAGCAGGGGTGACCACTTTTGAAAATTTGGAAGAGGGTAGATGGGTCGAGTGATAACTCGAAAGAAAGGTATTATCTTTGTTTGCATCCCCGTGGACGAATTTTCATTTTTCATTGAAAACTGTAGAAGATACAGAGTGAGCTACTGAAAAATAGAGGAGACTATCTATCGCCCTGAGCTATTCAAGTATTAGTGCAAAATTAAACAGATTCATTCCAGATAAAAGGATGTCATCTTTGATCTAAATGAATCTATTCCGTTACGGGAATGCAGACAAAGATAATACCCTTCTTTCGAGTTATCACTGACCCATCTACCCCATTCCAAATTTTCAAGGGTTGTCAATCCTGCTTCAGGGGTTAAATTCGAGATGAAGATGGTACTTGATGATGACTGCCATTGATCAGCATGGATCTGTTCCATTTTTCCTCACTGAAACTTGAATAGTCTCAGGGAAATAGTCTTCCCTATCTTTCAGTTGCTCACCCTGTATCTTTTACAGTTTTCAATTAAGTATAGAAATTCGTTCAAGGTAATGTAGACAAAGATACCACCTTTCATTTGAGTCATCACACGACCCATCTTGCCTATTCAAATTGTTCAAGGATTGCAACCTCCGCTTAGGGGGTTGATATTGCAGGCAAGTATTGTACCCCAGAAGATGTCACCCTGGAAACAAAAATTGACCTGTTTTTTCGTTTTGATGAGTAATGAATATTTTGGTAGAAATAGCCTCTATTTAATTTTCGTTGAAGCACCCTGTATATTGTTTTCAAAACACAATTACGACGTTCACCGCTTAATATGTGTTTGATGAAGAAAAACTTCATATTACGTCTACTGATGTGATAGGAGTAAATTTTAATAATGCAGCACGTTGTCGGCGACGTTGGTTTCCATCTTGAAATTTCCATGGAAAATTTTCGAAACGTTCCAAATTTCTTGAAAACCTTCAGTATTTTCTAAGACCGGTTTCAATTTTCCGGACACAGTTCTTCTGACTTCAAATCTAACATTTTCGCATTCATGTCTTGAATTTTCAGTTCTTCTTAGAGAATCGTTTGAAGGCTGGTATTTTTTTTCCATGAAATTGAATGGGGAATGAAGCTATAATTTTGTTCGAAGTATACAAGAATTCTTCACACTTCTTTAGTTCCTGATAAAGTTTTCGATGATATTACAGAGGAAGAAGAATCTAAAATTTTGTTGATTATTTTTCTGATGCCTTCGAAATTTTCAAGGTAAGAAACTACCGCACTGAACTCCGTTCCCTATTGGGTCAATAATGGTTGTGATGGTAGCTGCAGAATTTGTAATATTTCTTCATGTATCTGTATTCGAAGGGATGCATTGGGAACACTTCTTTTAAATCACTCATTGAGTCATTCACGAGTGAAAATTTATCTCGAACTAAGCATGGGATGTGACCTACACTTTCATAAAATATTTTTTAATTTATGCAGTCTTTACCAATTAAGGTGCAGCATCTGGGAAAATATTATATATTTGCTTAGTGGATCTGAAGTTGGTAGGAAAAATTTGTCAATGCATCTTGTATGAATCATGTAACAATTACATCAGTCGTTTTCTCAAGACGTTTAGAGGCTAGTAGGAATGAATCATTCGGACAAATTTTCTTTCAGAGCTACAATGAGTAAATGATCTATGTCTCTTGCATAAGCATGTGTTGTTCCGACTACAATAAGATAGAAAAGATCTTCGCCTATAGTTTATCTTATTGTTGTTCTCAAAAGATATTCGACGCCTGTTTCTTATAATGTAGATTCGTCCGGGATAATGAATTCACAATATTTTTCCAAGAAAGACTTACACTATTGTTATTCATTATTTTCAATGGAATATTCTGAGCAACCTACACCCCACACTAATCTTCATTGCACTGTTTCTTTTCATTCGTTCCATTTTTATGGGAGAACATGCAGGTCAACGTGAAAGTTGGTATCAGCTTCAATCTGGAACAATAAATTCAAATTATTCGAAGTCTTTTTCATTATCTACAAAAACTTCACGGGATATTTTCTTCTTAATTTTTAAATATTCTAATAGACTAGGCAACAATTCAAAACTAACTGTTCTAGTTGAAAGGGTTCCCTCCACAAGTATGGAAAACATACAAAGAAAAAGAGAGATATAGTGAAGAGTATTATCTTACCCTATTTATATAGGAAAGATGGGAAAAATATTTTAATGAATATAAATGAACAAAACAAGTCCTTACGCTACTTGTTTTCAACACTGAATGATTCCGAATACTTGTAGTAAAAATTTAAAAAGCATATACCGCTAATCTATTACCAGCTATCAAGTGATTTGAATTGTAGAAAAAGTTATGATAGGTAATCGAATTATAATTTTACAATAATTCCTATTTACGACACAAATGTCCTAATGGGTTTTTTCACCATTTAGCTTTTAAGAAAATTAGGTGACTGAAAATATTGGATGATTCAGGACCCTTGTAACATGAACTATGGAGTCGTTGAGTGACGAAAATATGTAAGAATATGTAAGAATTCCGTGAAATATGGGTATCTGCTCAAATTTAGTAGAAATATGTAATTTACATATAATCCGCTCTTTACTTATGAGTAACCAATAATTTTCATTTCATCTCATTATAAGTGAATTTTCTTGTTGTGAGCATAGAATTGAGAGTATTTGGGATGTTTTCTGTATATTCGGACTAGCATTCTAGATGAGCCCCAGAATGATATTTTCTAAAATAATCACATTCTTGACTCTTGATTTCCAAGCATGTTATAAATATTTGGCTATAGGAAAAATACTAATATAGTAAAGAAACACAACTCAATATTTTAGTTCGAATACTGTTCAATGCAAGATATTTTTAAAAAAGTTCCTGCGCTCTCCTGAAAACTGCCCATAGAATGTAGAAATAGTTGTCACTCCACTCTGAAAGCAATTGAAATGTCGAGTGCGCCAAAATCACGAAAATTTCAAAATTTCGAAATTCAGAATAACTCAAGAACTAAATAAAATAGCGGCGATCTCTTTTCACTAATGAACTTTGTTCGAAGATGGAAGGGGTCATTTTCTTCTATTTCACATAGCTGCCATACCAAAGCATCGAAAGTAGGACACCCCGTAAAATAATTGAAAAACATCGTTGTTGTAAAGCGATAATAAAATCACATGAGTGTAAAAAATTAATAAATTGATGAAGAAAAATATGTGCTGCTCATTCCATATAGGAAACTAAAGACCATTTTCATTAGATCCTCACACTTTTAGTGTATATTGGAAATCTTCATGAAAATAATTATCATCTTTTATGATAGAAAGATAATGCTGGCCATGTTATTGCATGAGATATTTCAAAATTGTATTGGACATCTGTTCAAAAGAAAAACATAAAAGAAAATTCTCATTTTTTTTCTCCTTCTTTAGTGAAGCATCATTACTTGCGTGTTCAGTTTGAAGGAATGTTTCAACAATTGTCAAGCCCGTCACGCTATTGTTTTGTAGACTGATTAATTCCAACATCTTCATTGTTCAATCCCAATAATCTCAGTCCTAAGGATTGAGATTGAGTGTGCTAGTGAAATTCGACGCCGAGCCTAGAGGAACTCCGTCGCCAAGATTCGGGTAGAATACATTTGTCAATGTCCGATGCGCCTGTCGAGCACTTAATCAGACGGCCTAAATTAATAATCCTGAAGGCCTGGAGACACCTGATTATATAAGCGAAAACATGGCTTATTTCGCCCAAACGAATACATTGTAGATTTATAATTCAAAAATTAATATAATGATGAGAACCAAGATCGAGCTAGATTAAACATTTTGTATGAAAAATCAAGATTGCCAATTTTAGTTGACCGTTGTGTGAGCTTTAGGAAGGATAATTTCATATGACGGAAAACAAAAGAGAAGAAATAACTCTGTTATTGGGGGCATGTGTTATTTCAACTGAATATTTCAATTCACGTTATGAAGATGTCGGCTATACTTCGTAGTCAATAATAACAAACACAAAAAAAGTTGGATACAATTTTGAAATTCTTGCTGAAAATATTCTGTTTAGTGCTTATCTAGAACGGTTACTAATTAAATTAATTGATTTATATTTTTTTGATTAGGTAAAGGTATTCTTAGGATACTTATAACCTCCATTATAATACAAATGTTAGCTAAATCAAAATATTGTAATGGAGGCATAGTTCCTGGAAATACAAATTTCATTAATTTTCATTTAACCCAATCATATTTGCAGGTTTCATCTGAAGATATTTCCCAGTAAGAAATGAATTTGGCCTTGAAAATAACTATATATACAGGAATATCCACCGGGAACTTTTTGAGTTCCAATTACAATATCCAGCTGAAATTTTATGAGCGGCCATAACTAGCGATTTCTAATTGAAGTAAAATATTTTCGAAGTGATACAATTTCCGGTTAAAACGGAAGTGGATCATCACTTTGTTATTTCAAATCGCAATCTACCTTTTTTATTATACATCTAGAACCGACATTTGAGCAAGGCATAAAATTCCCAAGTTGTTGGCACTTGTTTGTCAAAACTTTTGACATATTTAATCATTTTGTTATAAACTCGATTTTTGCGGAACATTTAAAAAATCGTAGCTCGTTGATCTTTTGCACTAAAGACACAATTTTTGCTTGGGTGGATAGAAGAAGGATTAAGAAATTTTTCAGCAGTCTTAACATGTCAAATGTTTATTGTGTTGTTTTGTATGATTTTTTCAATTTGGCCTTTTTCAAACAGCAATAACTCAATTTTTTAAATGGCATGTGCCAATTTTTATATTGCCATCAGATGAAGCGTCAAATTTCCGATGGAATTGTATCAGCATGTACTATACCCATCTCTCATAATTCCGAAATAATTTGGGAATATATTGAATTTTCATGATTTTGCAAGAACTAACAGAGTATGCTTTGAAATATTTGAATCAAGTAGCTGAACTGGCTACGCTCTACTGACAGGTGCATAAAATTAATGTACTTGTCACTTCGTTCATTCTAATTTGATATTTGAACAAGAATTGTTGGTAATTTGAAGTGAAAATTTTTGAAAAACACCAAATTGATTATAAAATGGCTGATTATTCAAACAAGGATATGTTTAATCTCTTCTTAATTCATGGCGAATGTCAAAAAGTGGTGGATAGAACTTGCAGGCAATTCAATAACCAATTTCCGAATTTGGCGCCTATGAGTAAAACAACATTTCGAAGGATTAGAAGCAATCTAGTTTCTATAGTTTTTGTTCCTCATATTGCAATGAGGAACAAAATACAAAGAAACTAGAGAAAACCAATTCTGCATAAAATTATATGGTCTGATGAAGCCAATTCAATGAAAGTAGAACTAGAGGAAATCGACATTTTGGGCCACAGAAAATCCACATTTCATTGAGGTTATTGAGAAATGAATTCAGCGAACGTACAACTCAAATTAATATTAATATGCTAGCGTATTTTCTTGCCAATCCACATGCGTCCATCGAGTCTGCATCAATGGATATTCGATTGAGTTATACTTCAATTCAAAGGATCCTTAAGAAACTTAACATGAACCCGTATTCTTTAATCAGAGTACAAAAATTGAAACCAACTGACCTTCTCAAGCAGCTAAATTTCTGTGAAAATTCATTAATTCGGCTTCAAGAAGATGAGACAATTGTGCAGAAAATTATATGGTCTGATGAAGCCAAGTTCAATGAAAGTGGAATAACCAACAGGAGAAATCGACATTTTTGGGCCACAGAAAATCCACATTTCATTGAGGTTATTGATTTCCAAAATTAATTCAGCGTGAACGTTTTTGCAATTTTAATGAATGTTTTGTTTTTTGTTTTTTTTTTATTTGAATCGTGAACAACGAGAACAATCTAGAAGAACGGGAAAATCAAGAATAATAGGAAAAATCTAGAAGAACGAAAACTATCGAAAACAAAAATAAGAATTTAGAAGAACGAGAAAAATCATGGACAATTACAGTTCTAACTAGCAGAGGAGTCCTATGGCTCAGGCCGTGAGTTTGAGATCCTTTATTTTTCAGTGTCCGGCGTCAGACCCATCAGGTTTCGTTAAGGCATATGTCCAAGGAGAAAGAATCCTTGCTATCTCGAACGGGCCAACGTATCTGTGAGCGAGATTTGCGGAAAAATGTTAAGAGGTATCCGATTGTACATAGTTTTTTCGCCAAACCACATCTCCTACCTTCAATTTATCAATTCGACTACGTAAATTGTAGCGACATTTCATTGAGGTTATTGATTTCCAAAATTAATTCAGCGTGAACGTGTTTGCAATTTTAATGAATGATTTGTTGGCTTATCACATTTATGAGAAAATCTTTATGGACAAAGATACCTGGAGGTTTGAGAGGAACATTAGCAAATTTTTTAGTTGGATTACCCCTTAACATTCTGAATGATTGCTATTACCAAATGGATGGTGCACCAGCACATAAAACACGAGCTGTAGATTGGCAGATAACAGAAATGTTCGAGGATAGATGGTGGGGTAATTAAGGACCAAATTTATTGCCTCCGCGTTCTCCGGACCTGACGCCCCTTGAGTTTTATTTATGGGGCAAAATCAAGAGTGAAGTGTATCTTATTCATGTAAGAAGTAAAGAAGAGTTACTAGAGCGCATTCATAATGCTTTTCGTGATATTGATCCTGAGGAAACTAGGAAGGCAACTCATCATGTTCGTATACGAGCTGTGAAGTGTATCGAGCAAAATGGGGCCCATATTGAACATTTATTCAGATCCTAAATTAGTTTTTCCTATGATGTTTGCTAATATTTATTCGTAGCAATGTAATTATCTTCGATGATTGGTTTCCGCTTAGTTCCTACAATTTTTATTCATCCGAATTGTAGAAAATTGCTTCTAATGCTTCGAAATTTTATTTTGCTCATAGACGGTAAATTTGGAAATTAGTAATTGAATTGCCTGCACTTTCTATCCACTACTTTTTGATATTCTAAAATGAAATAAAAAAAGGATTGAATATATTTTCGTTTGAATAACTAGTGGTGTTATTCCAAATGTGTTGTATTTTTTGGATATTTTCAATCTGAAATAACGACAATTCTTGTTGAAACATCAAATTCGAATGAACGAAGTGACAAGTACATTAATTTTAGGCACCTGTCAGGTGCGCGTAGCCAGTTCAGCTACTTGATTCACATATTTCAAAGCATTCTCTGTTTGTTCTTGCAAAATCATCGAAATTTAATATATTCCCATAATAATTCGGAACCATAAGAGATGGGTATAGTACATGCTGATACAATTCCATCTGAATTTTGACGCTTGAAAAAGGCCAACTTGAAAAAATAATACAAACAACGCAATTCCATTTGACATGTGTAGATTGCTTAAAAAATTTATTGATCCATCTTCTATCCAACCAAGCAAAAATTGTGTCTGTAGTGCAAAAGATCTACGAGCTACAAGTTTTTTAAATTTTTCTCACAAAACGAGGTCGACCTCCCACCTAACCATCCCCAAATTCGAGATTTTCAAATAACATGACACCCCATTAGAAAGGATTCTGAACTATTTAATTAGTTCAACACATTGGGTTAATGGTGTTCAAACCAAGAAATTCCTTCGGTTAGTTAGCTGAATACATCAGGCCGATTAATATAAAATCAACTCCCACATCTATACATAGTAATAAAACCGGTTCTGAAATTTCCTTCTCCCGTTTTCAAAGACATTGGGTTAGCAGTTAGCATTTTGCTACCATTTTCATCCTCAGGTTGTCTAAAGACTTTGGACTGCGTATATTTTCGGTTAAATGACCTCATAAGACAAAATCGAAAAGATTACAATCCAGTGACCTTGTGTTACCTTCCAAATTTTAATCTTGATATTATTTAAAATGAATGAAAAAACTGTTATATCCAATCAAATTTTAATTTAATTGACCCTTCAGGGAGTGGTTGTTCGAAAAAAATTATAATAACTCAATCACAGCTTCCTAACATATATTTTATGAATCTAAAAGAAAAAAAAGCCGCTCGAGAACACTAGTAACACTACCTATTCCATCATATTGGAGGCGCCAACGACCTATATCGACTCCAGAATATAAGTAGTCTTTCCTTGGTTGGTATGTGCATGACAGTTTATCGTTGGACATAACAGGAATCCCAGATAAATTCATATTACGAATTAGATCCTCAAAAAACTCTGAAGAGTTCATACCTACAAGATTTGGATGAGGCTTTTCCTTGGGTATGCTTGGGTGAATGGAATAGTCCCAAAAGATATGCGCTTATGATGAGGCTCAAACGGCTTGTTCGTGATATCACAAACTTTTGTATCTGAAGGAGCAACTCCCGAAGCATTAGCAAAAGTAGGGAAACTATCAATACCTGAAAAATTTTCATCATTAATCGATGAAGTTGAGCCTGATAAACCAGACGCTGCTTCTTCGTTCCTTGCATGCTGAGGACATCGTTCAATATCCAGCCTTGTGGAAGAGCGTCTGAGGGCGGCTACCCTTGAGCCTTCTACATTTTCAAAGTCTTGCCTCCTTTCCTCTGACAAAATAAGATTTTCTACCGGTAACAAACACCTCTGAGCTATCAGCCTGGGGATCAACTAAACTCTGTGCAGGAACATTCACAATCTCCGGTAATAAGGGAACTGGAGCATCTAGAATAGATAAATGTTGACATCCTTAATCGAACTCTCGTAAACCCGAATCAGATCTTGAGTAAGCCGCTGCTGCAACTCCATTAATTCTAAACGGTTATGAATCAATTCAGAAGTATCGCATACAATTCTTGATGAACGACCCTCTACGTGAAGCAACCGAGTTGAAACCCGTTTAAATTCATTGGTTCTATTAAAACTATTGAATCTCTCAATCATTCCTGGGGCTCAGCTAGTTTACAGGAACAAAGAGTCAACTCATAGGAAGGAACAAAATTACAAGAAGACGGAACTTCTCTTTCACCTGCTTTTTCTGCTCTAAGTGCTTCCCTTAAATCAAATCTCTTATCAGCAACGTTGCCTGAACTAGGGAGCTTTCGGATAGACAACTCATATGCCAATTCGTCAGATAGTAGTCGATTAACTTTCATACTCACAAGAAAAGGAATGTTGGAATAATATAGATAAATACCGAGCTTTACTGTGAGCTGCGATGAAGCACTCCTACCCCTGAGCAGAATGAAAAAAAAATTAGCTTGACTGTAGTTCGCACGTACTAATCTTTCCACTACAAACTAAATTAATATGGCTACCATAAACACTAGTAGTTCACTCGTCTTCCTTCTGACGTTTATACCGAATCTCTATTATAACCTAAAACTAACCCAACGAAAATAAACCGAAAGCAATGAAAACTAAGGAATGCAATGTCAATGTAAACACAAGAAAAAGAAGGTAAAAATAAAATCTGATCAAAAGTATCATCAACTAGTTTCTCCAAACTGTTGCTAAAGAAAAGTACAATAAGTCTGCTGAATCTGCAATTGAGTAAGTAAATAAGTTAGTTTGGCGCCATGTTCTTACCTTCCAAATTCATCTTAATATTATTCAAAAAGAATGAAAAGAAAACTATTATATCCGATCAAATTTTAATGTAATTGACCCTTCGTGGAGTGTTCGTTCGAAAAAATAATAATAACTCAATCACAGATTTCAAACATTATTCTATATTATATGAATCCAAAAGAAAACAAAAACAAGAAAGAGAACTCAACTATCAATTAACTAAATTATATACATACCACTAAGTTGGACTGGAGGAGATAAACGTATATTTCCCTGACAATTAATGGATACAGAAATAGATATACGCTTCAAAATTACTCAGACTCAGCCGGAAACCTATTGCCCCTTCTCATTATAATAGTGGGTAGTTTAATTGTCCCAAATGAAAGACAGAATAACACCAAGAAGTTAACACATATTATTTGCCCTTGTTAACCCTCAAATCCTCAGAGACGAATAAAGAAGAAAAAACCTAGAACCAAAATATACCGGTTAAAAATACAAATCTACGAAAAGGATTTCTGTTCGTAACACTTAATGGACATTCAATTGGTTCACTCCTACCGATCCTGTTCCTGGAATCCTGGAAAACTATTATCTAGATATCCTCACACGCCAATATCTAAATGAGATGGATCACCATTTTATTGCAATTATAATTTTCAGAATCTCTAAAGATTTGGGATAAATAAATAATGGGAAATATTTTTGAATTTTTCTATTATATTTTAAGTAAAACGCTTTTTCGTTATTTTTTTGTACGATGCCCAGTTTTTGAGTGAATAAATGTTGAAAAGTTTACTAAGAGTCCTTGCGATTCCATTGATACTACCTGTTATATGCTCAATCATAGATGTATTCAAAAATGATTAACATCATCATTTGAATGCTTCTGTTTCCTATAATTTTGAATCTCGAATCGGCTATCATAAATCGTTATACGAATGCTGAGATGACGAACATGCACTTCATGTATGGATGTACTGACGGAAATACATTAGAGGCCCGGCGGTTGTACTTTGAAACATTTTCAAACCGTATTGCACACGATAGAAAAACTTTTGAAATCATTCATCACGCATATATGAAAAACGCACATTAAGATTATATGAAGAAGCAGGAAGGCCAAGGGAAATAAGAACGGTAGAGCTGAAAATTAAGTTCTGAGAATAATTCAAGACAATCCCGGTACCTCTACTCGAAAAATTGATGACGCTTCAGGTGCCAGTAATGAAACTGTTTAACAAATTCTTCACGATAATTTGTTGTATCCATTCCACCTACAACGCGTACAAGCACTTCTTCTTATCGATTTTCCTGTCCGAGTTGGCTATTGTTAATGGATTTTGCATATATTGATTAAAAATCATCAATTTCTCATGCACATCCTGTTCAATGAGGAACCCAATTTTTCAAGGAGTTCTATAAGGAATCTTCATAATAATCATATGTGGTGTGGAGAAAATGCGCATCAAACTACTCAAGATCGATCTCAACATCTGTTCTCATTCAGCGTTTTGATCGGCATTGCGAGGGAGGTGTACCGCTACTTTTTGAAACAAACGCTTCCAGAACTTTTGGAGGATATACATTTGGCAACAAGACAAACGATATGGTTTACGCACTATAGCATACCTGCCTATTTTAGTCAGCTTGCTGGTGACTTCCAACTCAAGAGTACTTTGGTTTACACTTTCCCGTGTTGAGGACTTATGAAATAGAATACGCTGGGTGCAACTCAGTAAGAACAGATCCTAGTATTCTTGAAAGAGTTTGCCAACCAATGAGGAGAAGACTGAAATCTTCCATCCGAGCTGGAGGTGGTCATTTTGCACAGCTTTTGTAATTTTTTAGAAGTTATTGGTGAAACTCAAAAGTCATGGTTTCTCAAACATAGAATATGTAATGATAAAAATGAGTATAGTAGGATGGTTCTTTCAATCGAAGACTACTTGTCGTACAATGTAATGTATGGACTTTCTTCTCTTATTCTTTTCATTATTTTTCGACTAAAAACGTAGGCATCGTGACAAAAAAATGTCACGAAAGGTTTTTCTAAACATAATTGAAAAATTCAAAAATAGTTTCCAGTTTGGAAAATATCAGTAGCGTCCTGATTTTTATTTCAGAATAGAAGCACGAAATAACTTGTACGGGGTCCAATTGTTTGAATACTACCAAATACCCTAACGAGAAAATATTGTCACCAGAATTAGAATGTTTGCCAGTTGAAAGCGATTTAAAAAAAAATTTATGTTATTTTCAAATATTAAATATAAATAACAACCCTCTTCTATAATTGTAGATTACGTTGATTTTCCTGAATATTCACTATAATTTTCAAAATGCATTATAACAAAAAGTTACTCCGAATCATGTGAATCATCAGCGAAATATTCACCACAAACAATTATGGTCGTGAAATACGTGCTGGCGACCTTGAAAACCCCCACGTTGACGAGCTCCAATCAATCATATAAGGCTTAATATGAATGAAAAGCTAATTTATAATATAATATTCTATTACTTACCGACTTTCTAATTCCAATCGTTCCGAAAAAAATCGAGACATATTAATTAATTTTAAGTATTGTGCACAAAAGACTCATAGGAATACTGAATAATGATATCCTCGACTAAGCTACCAGCGCAAGCGCTGCAAGTTCTGACTGACTGAAACTGCCCAGATACCTCTCGCATAACAATGGATTGACGTTCAAAAATGATTTTCAAAAACTTGACCAATTTTGGTTTGTCTTTTGAATAACAATATTGTGTGCGTTAGTGAGTTTTAGGAAAGTAATGAACTGACAGATTTTCCTTTGCCCTAAGAACATTAATTTTTTTGACATGAATAAAGATATCCAGGTTAGCTCGTATTGACAAAAGTTTAAAAAATATCTCAGATAGCTACGTCTTACGTTGCTAATGTTTCACTAGTTACGTAGAATTGCAATTCCTGTGATCTTCGAAATTACATCCATAACTCAAAGACATAGTAAATGGTCTTATGATGAGAAATTTCAATAAATTATATTTGTTTAATTATATGAATGGTTCATTATATGAACTACAAATTAAACATTGATACTGAAGCAATAGAATGTTCACTCCGTGACGTGTACCACGTTTATGCATAAATTGCTTCACCCTGTTCTGTTTCCATTTTAATTGCACCTATAAAATATTATGCATTTGCAGAGCACCTCGTAATTCAACGGACCGGTATTTAATTACATTGAATTTTTAACTCCGCAAAGGCACTCAGGAAACAGTTAGCTGGCTGTTCATTATCTCCAGTTAATTTCGGAATGGAAAAAGTTGTAATGGCCTTCCGTTTGAATTTCAACAAAGGTAAATGTTGCAATAAATCACTGAAAGAATTAGCAATATCATCTTCTTATTTTTTTCTCTCCGAACTGCACTCAGCCAGTTTAATTTTATGAGTATAACTAGAATATTCAGCTGTATTTGAATTATGCAGGAATATGTACTGCAGTTGTAGTGGCTCAAGGAGAAAATTTTCACCGGGTATTCCTAGATAAATTTCAAATCTTTGTGATTTAACTTCTGGAACCCTCTAGACGAGAGAACATATCTAAATATCATCACATTATTTCACCGTAGAATTTCAATAAAGTCTGCACATCAATAAATGCGAAAGTTTATACATGTATTAATGATATATATATATATATATATATATATATATATATATATATATATATATATATATATATATATATATATATATATATATTTATATATTTCGTTCATATCCTCCTTTCTGTTGAATGATATGACAAAAACTTGTTCGGAATCAATTTTCCTCAAAGGAGAAAATATAAACATACATTATGCTAATCGAAATAACGTGTATGTTATACTTGGTAGAGCCTAGCTGTTTATGGTATTGAACATGGCTTTGGAACTAAGTTTACTCTGTAGGATGACTTTCACTCGGTAGTTTAGTTCTTCTTCGAATCCAGATTTGACCTCAGCTGTTCGTATATCTAGCACTTGTCGGATGCCCAGGTATTTGTAAGTGAAAAGTTCCATGGACTAATCATTGACAATCTTTCCCCTTCGGACTTTCACACGCCACTTATCAATCCTCATCTCCTTGTTAATCGCACCACTCAACGCTGAAACAACCTTGAGTTGTCGTCTCTTCATCTGAGCGGAGTCTGAGGTAAATAGTTTGAGGTCGTCCATACAAAGTTGATGTATGATTCGCTGTTTGCCGTCTTTATCTATGACGTAGCCATTCTCATTGCCGTTGAGCTCAAGGGGTTCAGAGCAAAGCAGAACCTCGATGGACTTAGAGTGTCTTCCTGAATGATTCCACGCCTTATCCTCATTTCTTCAGTTGTTTTCTCTCCTTTTTTTATGTGAAGATTCAGAGAGGTTCGCCAGCTTCTCACGAGGTGCTCTAGCAAATTGATTTTGCAGTCCGCTACTCCATACATTCTTAACACTTCAGCAAGTCACCTGTGGGGACAGAATCATACGCCTTCTTGAAATCGGTCCAGGCTAGCGAAATACTCCAGTTTTTATTCCGAGCTTGTTTTGTTATGATGCTGTCGACCACCATTAGCTCCTAGCAACCCATGGTTCCCGCGCGGCACCCTCTGCTCTTTGGGATCAATGTAGCTTCACCTAGGGTGAAAGAATCTAGTATAAGTGTCGGGTCTTCCAGAGCCTCTTGGAAAAGTGTGGCAGGTTTGGGGTGAATACTTCCGAAGGTCTTCCACCAGTAGTTACGGATTTTGTCATGTCCTGGAGCTTTCCAGTTATTCGTTCTCTTCAGTACAACAGAAAACCCCTCGCTGGTTATGGTTATATTGTCCATTTTAGTGTTTGGTTCCTTCTGATTGACTAACTCCAACCAGGATGTTTCAGTATCATGTGATACATCGCGAGAACTAATTTGGCTCCAAAATTCTCTCATCTTGGTTGGCTTCGGATTAACCTTCTCTTTTCTCGCCCATCTAGTTCTCGATAGAATTGGTTTTGGGTCGTATGGTAGAACTTGTTATTCGTTATTCTCTTGGTATTTTGTTCTACCTCCTTATTCTGCATCCTAACGCCTCTATTTTTTATTTTAGGGTATCGCATATAGTTTTTAGTTTTTGCCTAAAGGATGTATCTTTTGGATTCAGCGCCAACTCAGAGACACCTATCCTGACCGTTTTGAGGAGTCTTCCGGATGGTTCTCTCGTATTAAGGTAAGTATGCAGTGCTTCAATTTTTTCACTCATATAAATTACTTTTCCATGCAGACGCACTCTCGACAGTGGCTCACTTCTAGCCTTAGGGGGGAAATTTGTCCTGTTGATTTGCACACCGTGGATTTCGCAGATTTAGATTACACCAGATCAAACGCGCCGTCTGATAAGGTGATCTGTTCCACATTTTTTCCGATCATAGCATCCATTTTCCTGACAGTATTCAAAAGTTTATTCGAACACTTGAGTCAGGGTATTGGAGGTCTTGATTCTGTATTTATTCCAGAAAACCGCAGAAGGTTTCTGGAGAGTGTATTTTTAATTGCGCCTGGCTGCTCTTCATCTACCTGTACAGCAACGGCTTCACTACTATCTTCCTGCTCCTGTTCTTCTTCCATTAAACTACCATTACCAGCAATACTCCATCTACCCACACTACGTTTCTGTATTCCACCTTAGACCATTGGTCTGCCAGTTTTCTTGGCAACTTCCAATTCAGCTTTCGACAGCTCCCCATTCCTTGTGATCCAGCTAACCCTGTTAGCAAGGGTTGCGGATTTTGCTTCTCGGTCAGGATATGCTTCATTCCATAATTCAATGAGAAATTCCTGGTATCTCTTGTATTGGGACGTAATGTATGCGCATAAGATTCATATTGTCATCATCTGTCCAACCCAGTCCATCCCGTTTTCGTGTTTGTGAGTTTACAGCGAACGAGCTTCTGAATCGCAAAAATCAGTCTTACGGTTGCAATACCAGCAGTCCCATCAGGCTGAACATCTGGACAGTTTCGAGAGGGCCAGCCTACTGCCCTTCCAACTATATATATATATATATATATATATATATATATATATATATATATATATATATATATATATTCTTTATTCTAAGTCACAATGTAAATTCTAAGCTAATAATGAATTCAAAGTTGTTTTACTAGTGTTGAACATAGAGATACCTGATAAGGTAGTCGATTTCTGGAGTGCTTATCTATACTCTCTGATCAACTGTTCGATCTTCTGCAAATTCCGTTCGAGTTGGAGATAGATTCGATGGTGCCGTTCCTCTGAAGTACCCAAGAGTTGTAGAGTAAATATTTATAATTAGTCACCAAATTTTTTGTATTGATGAAGGAAAGAGAACTGTGACAATGGTCGAAAAACTTGACTTCTCCCAAAGGTTCTTCCAAGTATCCATTATTTTTAATCGGTTCGATGTGAAGGCCCTTGTTCATTTGGTTTTGCGATAGTATTGTAGGGAATATTCTGTAAACAAGAAATGCCCTTCCTTACTCTCTTCACATGTTTAATATTTGCAGTGGTCGTACGTGATTTTTCAGTTTTTCCTGTAATTTTACTGTTTTTTGACTTTAAACTGTAATTTTCTCGAAAAATGGATCAACCTTTCGAGGCCTATTTCGTTCAACAAAAACTTCTGTTTGTTCGAAAACTGTTTTCATAAACTATTTTATTCTAAGTCACAATGTAAATTCTAAGCTAATAATGAATTCAAAGTTGTTTTACTAGTGTTGAACATAGAGATACCTGATAAGATAGTCGATTTCTGGAGTGCTTATATATACTCTCTTCTTGGTACAGCATGAAGTTATTCCTCTCCCCTTAGTTTTGAACGTCCTCGTTCAAATTTACTTCGAGAGTTGGTTTGCTGTCCTTGTATATGTAGAGCAGTTCAATCTTTTTCTGTGTCGTATGATTATTGTGAAGATTATTATCATGCAACAAGCGATGATTACACTCAAGGAATAATGATATACTTGGTTTAGCGGCTGTAAGTACAAGGGTTGTTCGTTAAGTTCTTTGTCTTCTTTGATGATTTCAGTTGGATAGTTTAAGTGTCGTAGGTAGAGATCGATCCTTCTGTCATATTTGAGGTCGATTTCACTAATATTCTGCGTAGCAATCTCGCATTCTGGAACGGTGTTATCGTAGGAAGATGTACAAATAATGATCTTGCATTATGAGCTCAACAACTCGTTCCTTTGTCAGAATTTCTGGTAAGCTTTCCTTGGCAGTCTTCAAGAATAACTTGTGGTTCTTGAAAAAGTACTTTGTTCTTCAGGACGCGGATGATTTCGTATTTGTTTTCTATCTTCACAGTACGGCAGTGTTGAGAAGTTTGGAGATTGCAGTTCTCAGCAAAAGTCTTCTGGTACCAGTAGGATATGGAATCAGAGCTGTGTCGACATTCCTCGTTGGTACATCGGTTTTCATTTCCAAGCTTGACGAGATACTTCTTCGGTGGAAGCAAGGCAATATCTTGGTGGTTGAGGATAGGGTATATTCGAGAATAATCAGCCATAATATTTTGAAAATGGGGATTTTGTGGAGGAAAATAACTGCTTGATCTGTACCGATTATAGAGATCCCTGCAAACTCAAATACCTTGAACAAATGGATGTGATCGATTTGAAATAATTGCTGATGTTTGTAATTTTTCTCTGAATAGTTTTGAATTTCTAACCTCTCGTTAACTGTTATTATTTCAAGATTTGTTATTCCATTAAAGGCAAAACTTATTATTCTAACATTGAAATAGTTTCTAATAATATTTCTGAATAGAATATCTCATTTTGCAAAGGTATTCTGATTTCTTTTGTTATTGTCAAATTTTGAAAAGATCGTCGAGTACTCGAAATGTTTTCATTCAATAATTCTAAGTCATCAGAGTACTTTTCAGATAGGCGGTTAGCGAATGAAGTTAACTTATTGATTTTATCTATTTAAGAACTCCTGCTTTTGTAGAGGGCCTCTAGATTTTTGTTTATTGTTTTAAAGTCATCATCACGATTAGCGGTGATCAATTTTACACCTGTCCCAAGGAAATTCATCAGTCCCCGCTTCAATCCTTTATTACTTAATATACTGATCAACTGTTCGATCTTCTGCAAATTCCGTTCGAGTTGGAGATAGATTCGATGGTGCCGTTCCTCTGAAGTACCCAAGAGTTGTAGAGTAAATATTTATAATTAGTCACCAAATTTTTTGTATTGATGAAGGAAAGAGAACTGTGACAATGGTCGAAAAACTGGACTTCTCCCAAAGGTTCTTCCAAGTATCCATTATTTTTAATCGGTTCGATGTGAAGGCCCTTGTTCATTTGGTTTTGCGATAGTATTGTAGGGAATATTCTGTAAACAAGAAATGCCCTTCCTTACTCTCTTCACATGTTTAATATTTGCAGTGGTCGTACGTGATTTTTCAGTTTTTCCTGTAATTTTACTGTTTTTTGACTTTAAACTGTAATTTTCTCGAAAAATGGATCAACCTTTCGAGGTCTATTTCGTTCAACAAAAACTTCTGTTTGTTCTGAATATGGAGGGTCGTTACGTTTCTCGTTACGCTTATTATAATTTTCCTAGCTTTTCTTCATTTTTTGAATAATCGAAAAACGGTGAAATTTCATTTCTCATTATATTGTTCATAAACAGTCATGTCTAAGTCAAATTTTATTGGTCTATGATAAGGTCCGTAAAGTAAATGGAAAGGGGAATATCCTGTAGATGAGTGTATTGATTGGTTATAGATAAGGGTGGCAGATATCATTAGATTCGCCGGAAGTTCATTCTGATTCTAGAGTTTGAGAATCCTGAGTTTCGCCAGAATGGTAGAATGGATACGTTCGATTGGTGAATTTGAATTTGGATTATTAACCGTTGTAAAGGTTAGGTCGATTTTGTTCAATTTTACAGAATTTTATGAGTGTTTTTTTTAGGAATTCTTTGCCTGCATCTATACAATTTTCGTCTGTGATGTGAGAAGTAGTAACGCAATTCATTTAAAATTGTGAGACTTGATCTATCTTTAACAAGATATGCTTGGGTATATCTCGAGAAAGGGTCTATAACTGTTAAGAATTTGGAATTTCAGAAAGAAAATGTGTCAATATACATGTCGTCGTCAAATGGCGTTTTTGCTAAAATTGGTCCCGACACTTTTGGTTTGTACGGATTTCCCTCATATTTCAACCTGAGGTATAATTCGCAACTATTAATAATTTCTGTTATGGCGTTTTTCATGTTAGGCCAGTAGTATTTTTGTTTCCGATAATTATACGTCTCTGCAATACCATTGTGGGTTTTGTCATGGTAAGTTTTAACCAAGTATTTTGACTCTCCGTTAGTGTCACGTCTTTGCAAAAATTATTAGAAATTATAACTTTTACCGTATAGTTGAAATTTTCCTTGCAAAACTGAATAAAAGGTAAGCGTAGATTGTAGTTTATGAAAAAGATACTATAGGTTTCGTTGGGTCGAAATATTTCTCTGAACAATTGTTATTGAGTTATTTCTTATGAATACTATGTAGGTGTTTTTATTGAATGGTTTAGTGCACTTCATCTCATATTGCTCGCTTTTATTCAGAAGTATTCCATTGGGAAAAGTATTAATTGAAGATTCACTAATTGGGATAGCTTGACCGTTATCTTGTTGGATTGGATGAACTGTATCGCAGGATTTTTGGTAGTCTTGGTGAATGTTGTTTTGATCTTCAGAGTCCTCTTGCTCTTTGAGAATTTCCGATTATTTAGGATTTTGCATAATATCATTATTTTGTGATTCTAAAATTCCGTCTACGTCTTCGTCAGTTAAGATTGGAATTCCTTCAATATTTGGGAGGATAGAGGTGTCGTCTGTATCAATGCCGTTATTGTTTTTGGTATTCTTCACTTCTACACGAGATAAAGCGTTAGCTACTATATTTTTCTTACCTATTTTGTGTACAAGATCGAAGTCATATTCGTCCAATTTCAGTTTCCAACGAATTAATCTAGAATTTGATTCTTTTATCTGGTGAAGAAATACCAGAGGATGGTGGTCTGTCTCTATAGTAAACTTTCTTCCAAAAATATTAGGTCTGAAAAATTTCGTTGTGTCAAGTATTGATAACAGTTCTTTTTCAATCGTCGAGTAGTTTCGTTCAGCTGAATTTAAGGTTCGAGAATAGTAAGCAACTGGTCGATGAGATTGTGAAAGAACGCCTCCTATTGCCACGTTTGATGCATCTGTAGTAGCTTTGAAGTCTTTCTCGTAGTCCGCATAAGTTAAAATTGGAGCATTCATCAAAAGTTCTCAAAAAAATTGAAACATACTCTGGGTCATCAGAATTTGTTTTTGAGCCCTTTTTTGAACATTTCGTCATGGAAGAAACTATCTTAGCCAACTTCTGGATAAATCTCCGATGGTTACCTATTAGGCCTAAAAATGATATAATTTCCTTGACGGATTTTGGGATGGGGTAATTTTGAATTGCTTTTACTTTCGACGGATTTGGAACTATGCCTTGAGGTGTTATAACGTGTCCTAAAAATTTTAAGATTTTACTGAGGAATTCGGATATGCTGAGCTGTCCATGTAGACGAAACAGAATTTATGTAGAAATTCTTTCAGGACATTGTCCATCAATTGTTGAAAAGTGCTATTGACCATTTTAGAGGCCATAAGGTATACGAAAATATTCGTAATGCTCATTGTTGACCATGAAAGCTGACTTTTCGATAGAATCCTCCTGCATTTCGATCTGGTGAAATCCTGGGCTAGGTCGATTGGCGAAAAGTAACGACTCTCACCTAGATTATCCAATATCTCGTCTATTCGAGGAAGCGGATATTTATCTTCGATAGTTTTCTCATTAAAGAGGCGATAGTCAATGACTATACGGTATTTTTTCTTACCAGATGCGTCGGCCTTTATTGGCACGATCCAAACCGGTGCACTGTAAGGTGAAATCGGTGGTCTTATGCTTTTATCGTCTAGTAACTTTTGGAATTGATTTTGAATTTCTAGTTGCATTAATTTTGGATGGCGAAAAGATTTCACAAAGACTGGTCCTTCGTCTTTTGTACGGAATTTATGTGTTGCTGAATGAGAGGTTGTAGTTTTCGTTATAAAAAATATTTCGATATTTATCGCTTAATTCTAATATCTTCTGCCTATCTTCGGAATTCATATGCGCAGTTCTGATATGGTCTGTAATTTTCAGACTCCAGTTGTTTTGTAAGTGAGGTTCTGATATTTAGGACTTGAAGAATGGTGTGACTGGGATTCTTTCGGAAAAATGGATTTCGATATTAGCAGATTCGTGATCTGGGAGAATACCATAGCAGTTTTGAGCGTTAATTATAGCTTCTGAGTCTGTAAAATTTTCATGAAATTTTGTTTCTGAAAAAATAACTTCTCCATGTTCGATGGAAACAAGTACCTCATACTTAAATTAATTCTCATGACTTGAGGTTAAGTTTCGAAATTGGTGAATTCTAGAAAAATTGGAATTTCGAAATTATATATTTCTAAAATTCTCTGATAATCTATTCTAGCGCACAATTTTTTAGGCCATGAGTTCCTAATAGAGCGTCGAAGTTTTTATGCCATTGGACGAAGTGAAAGTGGATATCATCATAAATACCAATTTTCTGAAGCAAAGGTACCTTCAAATTATTTTCAGCATTAATTGTATTTCCCCGACTAAAAACGTGAAATGGTGTTTTGTATATAAATTTTGAGAATTTTTTGAAAGCTGGTTTTGGATTTATGACCGAATTTGTGGCACCTGAATCAATTAAAATTTTGAGATCTACCTGTGGTAATAGAATGGTAGTTTCGACGAAGTGTCTTGTCAATTTTATAAATTTCCAAAATTACTTGAAGCCACGAATGAGGAGAACTATCGAAAGCCTTCTGGTGATCAATAAAAGCTGTATGAATATTTCCCCTGTTAGGTTGACCTTGATTCAAAGCATCATCAATATCAATTTGCTCTTTGATATCAAGGTGCTTTTTTCTACATCCTTTTTGATGTTCGGAAAGAATATTATAATTCTCCAAATCTTCATAAATTTTTTTGGTGATACATGCAGTTACAAATTTATATATTGTTAGAAGGCAAGTAATTGGTCTATATTGAGATGATTCGATAGTATAAGAGTATTAGAACATTTCGGTTTTAAATTCCTTTTGTGAAAATAAAGGAGTACCTAAGGGATTCTGGATTAAAAATAAAAAATATTCTGCCAATTTTCCATGAACGCAAGAGAATTTTTCGAACCAAAAGTTATGAATACCATCAACACCTTGATAAACCCAATTTTTTGGGTGTTCAATAACTAATGTTATATTCTCGTTTGAAAACTTTTTCAAATCGCATGCATTTTATTTCAGAAAATCGAGACCTTTCATTCAAAATCCAACATGCACTGAAATTGTGTTGCTTTGGAATTGCCCGAATTGAGGATCAATAATCAGTTAGAATATCAATTTTAGGAGCTCTATTTCCAGAAATATTTTCATTTGAACCTGAAATATGTTAGTGAAAATATTTTTCATTATTTTTGAATAGCTTGTGTTGGAATTTTCTATCTGAATTGATTTTATATTCACGTAGTCTGATAGAGTATACTTCTAGGAATCGCAAAAAATTCTATAAATATGTCCGGGCGTCTATGATTTCTAGAGTCTCTGTACCGTTTGTTCCGAATAGCCTGGGCACTCTTTCTGCTGATAACACTTAGTGTGCTACTGTTTTCACTAACTCTTTTGTGGATTCATATTGAAAGGAGCCTGCTGGGCCTGTCCCGGATGTTCATGTACCCGCGTGAATCTTTCTCTTGAGCACGTCGAATTCTCAGAAATCGAATTTCACAGTATACTCTCCTCTCTTGATCCCTCCACTTCCCAAGGTATCGATGGCATCTCAGCTAGGTTACTGAGATCTGTGCTCACGCTATGTTTATCTCTTATAAAGCTACTGAAAGTTCCGTACTGGTGGACTTCGAACTGATTGGACCTGCTAAAATAAAACCAATATTCAAGAAGGATGACCGCCTCTCAGCCTCTATTATCGATCTATTAGTCTTCTACCGATTGCTCTCAAAGATAGCAGAAGCATTGTTTTCCAGCACATGCTGAACATACTCAACACCTTCAATTACCAGATGAACAGCACGGTTTCTTCTTGGATCTGTGATCGACGTCTCCTTAGTTGGTGAAGAGTTGGATAAGATCCATCGATTCTTACCTCTCATGTGCGTGGTGCTGAGCATTGCGTCCATAAATCAGGGCTCCGTGTTGGGACCCGTCCTGTTCATGGTAAACCTGGCCGACCTTCTGTCGTTGATTTCCTCTTCTTTTTCATCATATGTTGACGACCTTAAGATCTTCGTGGACGCCTCCACTACTCCAAATCAGTTACAGGCCAATCCCGACGGCATCCTGGAGTGGACTCGTATTCGGCTTCTTCCACAGAATATCAACAGATTTGAGGTATTACATTTAGGTTAAAATAACCCGCATCATACCATCGTATCGGTGGTGTGAGTTTAAAGTCCACGAAGGTCCACAATGATCTTGGCGTCACCATTTCTATCGAGGTCGGCTGATGTGCGAAGAATTGTGTCGAGTGCTAATAGTGGGTCTTATATGATACGGAAAGCTTTCCCTAAGTGCCCCATAACTACATGTGAATTTTAATACACCTCTTTTGTACGGCCTATTCTCGAGCATACAGGCCCTGTTTAGTTTCCAACCCTGGCAAGAGACAAGTACCACTTGGAATCCGTCCAGCGCCGATTTACTGAAATTCTTTTCGGTTCTGTTGGACCTTCCTACGAGGATAGACTCCATCGGTTCAGTTTGGAGAAGTTCGTTGATCGCCGCGAGCTAGGTGACTTTATAGTGACGTACCACGCGTTACATGGATTTTTCGGTTGCATCCTCTCTGGCCTGTTCACGTTGAACACTAATAACCACCCATTTAAACTATATCGCGAAAACTTCAAAACTACAGCGAGATAGTACTTTTTGAGTAACAGGGTCTTCCCAAAATGTAATCACATACAAATTTACTACACTTAAACTCAATTTAGATATGTAGTGTGATATTATAGGTCTTGGCCTCATCTCTATTTTCAAATAAATAATAATAATAATAAAGTTTTTGTTTCAATGTATCAATATATTCTATTAGTGGTCCATTATTTATCTTTTTGAGTTTATGGGTTTCATTCTGGAAGAATATTTTTTGATATGTGCCATAAGTTTTCTCGATCGATTACCTTTGGAATATTGTGTCAATCTTCCTGAATCACGTCGGATACAAGAAATTTTACATTCTTATCTTTTTTGCCATATGAGTTTCTTGCTGGTATTATAATTAGATCCAAAATTCTCTAATATATATCCACAATGTTTCAGTACTGTAATGGCAGCACAATATATAATCAGATGAAGTGTATAAATGTTGATTACTTTGACAAGTAGCTGTGGAATAATATTCTCATTCAGCTCATGTAGGCAATCAAAAATTTTCATTGATTAATGAATTTAAGGAAGCTCAGGTCTCATAGTTGAGTCAATATTTATAAATAAATTTGTTTGATTGAGGAATTAATTTTCAATATCTTTGTAATAATTTTTTCAGAAGAATTTTCTGAATAATTCTCGTTGCTTTTTATGAATGGGAGTGGTTTTTTCTAAACTTTCACTATTCGAATGTTCATCTTGTTGAATGTTTATTTTAATTGATATTAATTCTGATTCAGATGTAAAATTTCTCTTTTCAATACAATGTCTAGGATTCGCAACGCTTTGTTTTGAAATATTGCAATTGGAAATTTTTCTTTGAACATATTATATAGTTTACACATGTACACTTTTTTATTTGTTTCATTATTTGTGATTTTGTAATACTAAAACATTATATATTTCTTCATTTCAGAAGTCCATCTCATATGTTCTATTTTTTATTAGATTTGTAAAGATCTGAATTAGGTAATGAAGATGTGATCAAATTAGAGGAACGAGGTGAATCTACATGATCATGATAACAGTCATCAGATATTTTGTTGCTGGAATAATAAACAGAACGAGTAGAAATGTCAGAAACCTCAGAGGTACTTCGTGTATTATATGAATGTATATATATGAATGTATATATACACAGCAGAAATGCGGTGATTATTAGAAAAGTAACCATGACAAAAATTCATTCATGTATTGGACTTTGTCATCTAAGACATCCTCAATTTAGTTAGGTTAAATTTTCAAGTGAAAAATCTTTCCTCCTCCAATCCAATGACGAAAAGGGTAGCAAAACAAAAGTTTTCTAATTTATCGTACATCAAGCTTGAAGCATGAATTATGTTTATTATTCAAGGAAGTAGGCTAGAAAGCGAAGATGGTATTCGGTTTGATGTAGATGGATTGTTATACGTTTTCATAGCCGTGGGGTGGGACAAACAATATTTCTCTGACTTACAAATTAATATTTATGAAATTTCGTTTTTCTGAAGCAGTTAAGTATGAAGGATGATCCAGAATAAACAAATTTTGGATGAAATTTTGATTGAATGTTTAAAATTATTCATTTGAAAATATAACTTGTATTTGAATTCTATTTTCAAATCAAATGTTAATTTTATGGAAGCGGACGTAAACAAAACCCCAAATAAGCTCTAGGACGCAGTAATTGATGTTTGGTCCAATAAAATGCATAGTAAATAAATAACCAATTGAAGACCAAACACTAGGCTCATAAATATAAATTTGTTTGACATATATTTGGGGTTTTATCCTATTTTCAAAAATTGAAAGAGAATTGATATACACTCCCCACAAAAGTTGTCGCATCACCCTGCTTTTGCGACAATAGTATATAATTTTTTAGGTTGGTCAAATAAGAAGATATCATTCAGAAGAGAAGAGTTTATGATGGAAAATATCAACAATTTAGTTAATGAAAAATTAAAAATTTCTACCATCTACAAACATTCGCAAAGAGACCAATCGCATAGAATGGTTATTAATCATTTTCAAAATCGAGTGTTTCCTCCCCGGGCCCTAATTACTGCCAACATATGTCTCGGAAGCCTCTCAAACAAATTCTGGATGTATTCTTGCGTCACTGAGTCACAAATTTCAGGAGACAGTTTTCTAGTTGTTGGAGTGTTCTACAAGGCATCCTACGTTGCTGAATTTACCACCCCATCTTGTCCCAAACATGTTCTATGGGATTCAAGTTGGAACCTCTGGCTGGCCATCTTGAAATATCAATTGCGGCATTTTGCAGAAATTCTGTAGTTTCTCTATCTTCATGGGGCCGAGCATTATCATGTAAATAAATGAAGTTTGCGCCAATCAATGGGCCAATGGGTACAACATGGGGTTCACGGATATCTGCGATGTATCTGGCTGCCGTCATTCTTCCATTATTCACTAGGACTAATTTAGTTCGACCATGGAAAAAATACCTCCCCACACCATTACTGAGCCCCATCCGAAGTTTTCGGTTTGCCGAATATTGCATTGCTGATACCATTCCCCAGGTCCTCTGTCTATCATTCGATACTAAATGAAACCTGGTTTCGTCGGAAAAGGGAACATCCGACCATTCTGGAATACCGCAATTTGCATGTTCCCTCGAAAACTGAAGTCTTGCAACTTGATGCTCTATGGTGAGACGCGGGCCGGTAGAAGACAGCCTTGGTCTGATATCGTCTTCTCTGAGCCTGTTCCGAACAGTTTGCAATGAAATATACACATTTCTGGAAAGTGTAAGTTTATTTTGTAGCATCCTAGCCTTACAGTGTCGTACTCTTAGTGCATCGAAGCCATCGATCATCAGCTGGTGTTGTTATCCGATTTCTTCTCTGTCCGGCCCTTCTTCCATATTCCCCTGCTTAGTGGAACCGATTAATTGCTCTTGAAATAGTGCTTTGGTTAGGTTAGGTTAGGTTAGATTTGGTTGGTTAACATTCAACAAGTTAGCCAGGTTACTTTGGCTTCGCCCCTCCTCTAGAAGTGTTCTTGCCACTTTATGGATCACTCAAATAGCGTCTAAGACGTTCAGCAGTCATTACAACAAATTCAAAGATTCAAAAATCAACAAGAAACACAGAAAACTTGCATTAATTCAGCGTGAAAACTGAAGAGGAATTGAATGAATACAGATAGTCAAAATAAACTCATTATAGTTTCAGACGTGTTTGATATCATATGGAAACAAATGGTACTACAAATATAAGGTTTTTTTTCCCTCATATGTCCAAAAACATATGTTGACAAAGAAACTGCGATCGAGCTGCTTAATCAATTGAGGAATTCAGAATACCAGGTGATGCGACCATTTTTGTGGTGTGTGTATTACGTCATTTAAACCTTAGAAGCTGATGGGGCATGACGGGGAGGGGAAATCAACTGGTCGTTAGTTATTGATGAATTTTGTTTGTTCACTGATGAAATTTCCTTGAATATCATTAAAATATTATTTTTATACACGCGTTCTTTCTATCTCAAATATATCTCTACATAAACCAAGAATGCATATGATTTTTTCTGATTTGTATATATTGTGTTGAAGTTATTTTGTTTCAATATAGCGTAATTTATGACTTAATTGGGGTTCTTAATTAAAGCAGTGATATTTAATAGTTTCGGTGAACTGAAGGTAGGGGTAAAACAAGGATAGTAATAATTTGTCTAATTTTTAGATGTTAATTTTTCTAAGAGGTTTTTGTGCTAAACAATTTTAGTGTTTTCAAAATTCTAATTCACTATTACAGTTTTTTATGAAATGAGAAACGTTAGTAATCTAAGTTTAAATATATGTAGCGGGGACATCTTGATTGTATCCTGATGGGAACAACTTTTATGGATGTCAGAAAACGTTGTTTTGTGATAAATGTCGAATTCAAGATCTGTTCTCATAATTTGAAAATCTAGGAAATTAGTTGTTTTACGCTTATTTTCAATTTATATAATGAATCGGATTATACTGTTACTTGAGAATTTTGGAGAGATATTGTGTTGTGGAATTGGCCTGCAAGATCTCCAAATCTTACTCGTTCAAATCTTTAACTTTGGGCATATCTAAAATAAAAAGTTCATAGTTGTCCAATAAAGTCATGAAAGGATATAAGATCAATAAAGAGACGTGACATGCTTTTGATAGCATTGATCCCAATCAATTGTAAAAGGCAACTATTAATGAAGTGCGCTAGCGTATTTGTAATATTTTCAGACAAAAAATGGTGGACGATTTGAACGTCTTATTCGATTCAATTTTCGGAACGTTCGTGTTCACACTTTTTGTTTTGATTCTATTTTTCATAAACGATAGAATTTTGGTTTCATGATTCATGTTGTCATAAAGACATATTTATCGTGTGAGGTGTTCTCACACTATTCCTATTTCAGTTTTCTCTATTTTATGAGTAACAAAATATGGTTGTAATTTTCTGAATAATTTTGTGCAAATTGGTTCTAAATTTGGGTATTTTCTGACAAATTTCTGCAAGTTCGACATATTACTTTTTGACTTTAGCCATGAAGAAAATTAAATTCATAATATCCTCGTTTAAGTATTCACTTACAAGTTTATTCAGAAAAAAACTATACATAAACAAAATTATGGTTATTGCTATTTTGGAATGATTTCCAAACCTCAAACTGTGACCAACTTTCATGTTGAAGATTGTGGATTATAGAAACTGGCATCGGAATTGAATCCACTCTATATCTTTCTATGGTATATGCTTTTGATTTAGTTTTCCGAAGGAACTGCAGGTTTTTGATGAAATCGCGAATAGAATGAAAACGAGGTATAGGAAAACCTATTAATTGTATTTCAAAATACGGTCCTAATATAGTGAAGAATGAGTTATCGTATTTTGAAAAAACAATCGTTTATCATGACATTTGAGTTGTATGGAGATCTTTGAGTACCTTGTATATAAAATAGCATCGGAAAGTAGGTTGATCTCAAAAATAATGATTTTCTCATTAAATGAAAAAAATTGAACCATCCCCAAATCTGAGTGAATTTTTGTTTGGTAATGAAGATGACGCTATAATTCTATGAATAAATCAAGGCTCGATGACGGTTAATTTTAGATAGGGCAGTTCTTAACAGAAGACGTTTGAAAATGTATAAATACAAAATTTAAATGTAAAGCATACCATTTGAAACAGCAAAGTAGTAGTCGATGTCCGGTAGATCGGTATCCATTTACTGTAATCCCATAATTTGAAATTGATCTATAAACCCGTTAACCAGATACTTCTTATGGTACATTAGCGCGGACACCTTGTATAAGCCGTTACTTCCGAAGAATATAAAGAGAAAAGCATTTAAGTTCGGGTGCGATATGTGGTTCTCGAATGATATAAATCTTACCGTAAGTTTCACAAAGGAATCATTTTTATTTCAGCCACAATCGTCCAGTAACTTTTCGATTAGTTTAACTTTCTTCAAAAACGAAGTTCTGCAATTATTCTCTTGTGACACATTTGGTCGAAGGGCACCGTAATGAGCAGAGTTTGTACGATCTTTCGTGAAGCAAATGTTTGAAGAAGCAAGCGCGTTAGTACAGTTGAAAGTTTAATGCGAATCGATTTCGATAGCGAGAGATAGAAATGTGCGTCTATCTTTGATATTTCCTCGTTTGGAATTGTCATAATAATCTGAAATTAGCGTTTTGTTTGAAAATGAAATGTAAATCTTTTTCCAACTCATGTATATTGTATGAGCATCATTTACATGTTTAGTGATGAAATACAATTCTACTGTAATGTATAGAATCCATTAGTTTCTTCACTTCATTGAAAATAATCAAAATTATGTAATCTGGTACCTAACCTATCAGCGAATAAACTCGTGAAATACTAGATTCTGAACTCAACCAAAAAAATTTGTTTTCTCTAGCTAAAACTGAACGTAAATGATGTATATGCATATGAATATTCAATAATATTTCACTTCTATAGTTCGAAGTAAGAGATTTCGACTGCTTAATACATATCCAACCGATTATCGAATTCGTTGTTAATTAACTTTTCGAATAGTTTCTGAGGTGATCAAATTGAACTCTTGCCTTATTCTTATTCTCGAATTGTCAAGATTATCGATTATGAACTTCAGATTAGAAAACCTTGCTTCTCAAAAATTTCCATGAAAGGTTATCGAAGTTTTTCAAATATGGGGATCGTGCAGGTCGCTCAACTGGTTATCTACTGCCAATACAACAATTTTCAAGATCTTCATCCAAGATATTCCGCATTAGCTCAGCATTATCCGGAAAATCCTCATCTTGAAGAAACTATATCGAATCAAAATATATATTGGGATCCTTATTATTGGTTTCGAAAAGAGCTAAAACGAGATTATTTCTCAAAAAATGCAGAAAATGCTTTTGTCAAAGAGTTGAGAGAGTCACAATCTTCTTTCCACTATGTAGAAGTACTCATTCAGTGCTTATAGCAGCTCGAATAATGTTCGGACACCCAATGTGAATTCTCTCAAACCCCAAATCAAAAATTCAAGCGACTGATGAATCTCTTCCAGGTATGAGTTGCTTCTTCAGAACGAACCATTCTGTAGGGCGACATTATAATCTGAAGACACAATTCCATAATTATTTCACAGTCCATCCTGCGATTTGAATCATCTTTAATTAGTTCATACAAAAAAACTATTTTTTATAAATGCCATTTGTCTAAATTAAAATACTTCACCACTAATCTTTGAATCACTTCGTGATCCAGTGGTGGTTGTTTTGTAAACGTATGAGAATGTCCATTTCTTCCCCAGATTTTTTTCAATTTCGATGAGTGGAAACGCGAAAGACGGTACAACTGCTGTCACCTGGTGTATTACCACCACATCATGCTCTAGGCTCCGGGAATTCGTCGTTTGTGACTGAGTTTTGGATGCGTGGTAGATGGTCCGGTCTCCAGAGCTAAAAGGGTTCTTTTTCTGATAAAACATGATGAGCTCTCTTGAGACAAATTAAAAAATCACTCTGGAGGAAAACTCGTTTCTCAGTCGGATCTCTAGGTGGAACTGTTTAGGGGGCTCACGATGATAATACGACTAACAACAGTCCTCTGGCAGACACAAGTAATCTGATGAGGTAAGCCAATTCGTTATTGAGTTTTGCAACATAAAATGAGATGAGCTCTCTTGAGACAAAATGGCAGATAAGTCCTGGGTAAAACTCGTTTCCCAGAAGGATCTCCATTTGGAACTATTTCAGGGGACACATGATGATGATATGACTAAAAACGGTCCTCTGGCAGACACAAGGTGGCCCGTGAATCCGATGAAAGAAGCCAATTGGTTATTGAGATTTGCAACATAAGAAGTCTAGGAATGTGAGTCTAGTATATCAGCACTTACAAGACACGCAACCCTATGTCTCTGCTCTAACGGAAACTCAAATATTACCAACAACATACACCACCTATACTGCTTCAATGGCATTGAGTAGCACTCAAGGTTTTGATTCAGGGAAAGGCTTTGTATTTTTGCCAGATCTGATGTCACATTCCAAAGAGGGGATACGTTGCACGAGGGCATCCGTCAGCAGCATTTATATGGTGGGAGACTTCAACGTCCACAACATCTGGCATTAACATTCAAATAAGACCAGCGAAGAAGAAAGACAAGCGGAGGCCTGTGCGATCATCCGTAACTTGACTCAACTTGTCGATGAATTTCGGACAATATAACCGATTTTCCTAATACTCCCGATCTCGTTCTTGTTTCAGAACCAGATTAGTGCTTTTCACAGGTCTCAGCACCCTTGGGAAACCCCGACCACAACCTTTTTCCTGCTACTGGTAACTTCTTATAGCTACGAAATAAATATTCAATGACTTCCCGAAAGATTTGGCATAACAGAGAAGCCAGCTGAGAGGAGCTGCTCGTGTTTTGCTCGTTATTTCCGTTTAATGACATCTGTTTCTTGGATCCTGTTACAAGTGTGTATACTGAATCTGTCACTGCAGTTATTTTTTCAGGCATGGACCCCTAAATTTCAAATTCCCCGAGAAAAACATTCCTACAGAAACCTCGGTTTAATAGAAACTGTCAAAAATTGTCATAGTTAGAAACAGAGCTTTTAAGTACACAGGAAAATCCAACAGATAAAACAGATAAAGTTGAATATGTGTATTAAGGGAGAATTTGTAACTCAACAATTGATGAAGCGAAAACCCACTTCAATGGAAGAATCAAGAACAAACTCTTGGAGCAGCGAAGGTAGTCAGCAACAACTTTTGCAAGTCATCTTTCCCAACTTTTATGAGAGATGATGGTTCTGTCGCATCATTTTCTGAAGCAAAAGCGGATCTCTTTGCAAAAATGTTTTCGCAAAATTCTTAGACACATTTAACGCAGTGCCACGAAGCATTCGAAGCAACTGAATATGTCTGAAGTAAAATTCAGATTACGTACGTTACAGTAAGGCGTATTCTTCGACAACTGAACTGTAAAGAAAAGTGAGTCTTGATGGAATACCGCCAACTGTTTCGAAGAAATGTGCTCCAGCGTTAGCACTTGTTCTTAATCCCCTGTTTCAGATTTCGCATGAGAGCCGCATGTTTACGGAAAGTTGAAAAATTGCGAGAGTACAATGAATTTCAAAGAAAGGGAAGAAATGCCTACACCAAAATTATCGTCCAATCGCATTGTTGCCCTTTATGTCGAAAGTCATGAAAAAGTGATAAAAGATGAGATCATAAAATATCTCAACTGACCCATTTGTGGATTTTGACAATCGCAAAGCGAATAGAGAGTCATTGCCCTTGATGTTTCAAAGGTCTTCGACGGGTTTGGCACACACCTTGATCAATGAACTAATCACATATGAACTTTCCGAGCAATTGTGTGGTTGGATTAATAGCCTTCACTTCAGTAAATCTATTCGTGTGGTAGTTGATGGTGTAACATCTTCTCTTCATGAAAGGACATCTACTTTCCTCAGAAAACAACATGCATCTACTCGACACCACGGTCAACAACGGAGTTTTCTGGCTTCACCACGTGTCAGCCATTACCAAAACTGTTCCTGTGGAACTCCGTTCTCTTTTCTGGTCTAAGCAGTACTTCGGTCCATCACAGCTTATGATTTCATACAAAGCACAAGTCAGACCTGTTCTCGAACGCTGTTCGCATATGTAGGGCTCCGCATCTGAACATCCTTTGCATTTATTGGATAGTGCCCAGAAGAGAGCAGCGCGCCTCATCGATTACCCGGAGATCTATAGCCTTTGTCTCAAAGGCGGCAGGTTGCTGGTGTTTCCCTTCTCTACAAATAGTCCCTTGGTAAATGCTCTTTAATATAATGTTTGTCCACAGATCTAGTGGGCTGAGGAACTCGCTTCCATCGAAAATCTTTCCGATAACTTAAAATTTAGCCTCCTTTAAGAAGCGAGTAAACGAACACATTTAATCATCTTGGGCGGCATGCAGGTAGCACCTCCTCCCAAGAGTTAAGGATAAGAAAGAAAGTGTTGATTGATTCATTTGAGGACCATTTGGGTATTGGTTGTAAACCAAGATACATATGACGACCTAAATAAAGGTCGGTAAATTTTGGGATACCCCAATTCCTGAAATAAAAACATGGAGAATGTCTTCATTTTGCAGTAGATGTGTATTCACGTCACTTTGAAAAGAAATGAAGTGAAAAAACTGATTAGAATATCCACATTAGCTTAACGTATTTTTTCAAAAGTGCTACATATTGAAACTCAGGTTCGAGAGTTTTGATGAAAACGTCTCACTATTGAATACTGAAACTTCATATGCCTCCTCAAAATATCGTCCTACTGAATGGGTAAGTCCTCGAAATTCAAAGTTGTAACTGGTGTCCATTTCGATTGTTTATTCAAAATTATCCCGGTTGAACAAAATGCCGACTTATTCCTGACAAAGATGCCTATCACCACAACCGTCAATGTCAAGATCTCGATCAAATAACAATTTCAAATATTGAGTAATCACAATGCTCCCAAGGAGTAAAAACAGCTAAAGCTTCAGATGTCATTTGTGATCGAACTCTAAACTGCTTCAAGAAAATAGCAGTGTACATCACTTCACCAAAACTTTATTTCGAAATTTAATACGCTTTTCACCAACTAAATTAGCACCATCAGCAGGAGATGATAATACACTTATTCTAAATCTACATTGGCTCTATCATTTATACTTAACTGATCCCTGCTTTTAGACGCTTTCGACGAACCATAGCTATTAATGGTCATGTCTCATCTAACAAACTGTAGAGTACACTGAACGGAATGGAACTTCTGTTCCTCTCTTGGCGAATGTTGCATTTTTTACAAACCGAGAAAGCCAGCGCGAATTAAATCGATTGCTGATTATCATTCAACTTTTCAAGACAATTTTCCGAGAAGGCTTTTTTGACATTATGAATAACAAATGTGATATTTGTAATCGTCAGTATTTGAAGTTTATAGAAAGAGCACTGGGACATGTAGGTACGTTTCCTCGTAAATCACCAAAAAAGGCTTTCATAGTTTACACATAAATTATATTCGTTTTACTTCTAGAAAGGATCCAGAAAGAAGCTTTAACGAGTAATGTACCGACTTTGAATATTTACAAAGAAAGTTTGTTCGATAAGTTAATCCATAGAAACAGATATAAGAAAAAATGTCGAATGTCACTCTTCATCAACCCGAAGAGCACAAAATAAGATTCGTTTCTTTGCCTTTCGATCCGTGAGATACCAAAAAATTGGAAGAACTTTTAAAGAATATCAACCTGCAATTGGAACAGAAATTAGATTTAACCTTGAGAAGCCTACATGGAAACCTAAAAGACAAAACGAATGCTTTGTATTATAGTGGTATGTAGAAAATAAATTGTAATGATTGTGAAAAGAAGTATGTTAGCCAAGCTGATTCAATTAAAATTAGATTGAAAGAGCATAAAGCTCATTCAGAATACGGATGGACAGCAAAATCTAACGTAGTCAAACATGCATCTGATTATTTCCTTAGAAAAGATTTTGAGAAGGTAAAATTGATCAAAATATTTAAAATGCTTATACACTGAACGCTCTTGAAAGTATCAGTACAATAGAACGCAAACATTTACTGAACAAGGTCAAAGGTTAAGTTACATTCCGTTCAGTGCATATTTTGTTCAATTAGTCACTCTCACTAATAGCGTGTTCGACCAATAAGGACGATGGTTCGTCGAAAGCGTCTAGTAGCAGAAGTAGATTAAGTAAAAATGATAGAGCCAAGTAAAATTAGATTAAGCATACTATCATCTCTTAATGATGCCGACTTAGTTGGCGAAATGGGCGTCGAATATTGAAATATAGTTTAGGAGAAGTGGGTGGTGTACAGTGTTTTTAGCGAGATCCAACGCCAAAGGTTCTAGACCACAAGTTGGTTCAAAATGCTTGGGTGACAACAATATGATATTTCTAGAAAAATCTGATTGTGTGACCAAATGAAAGGTGAGAAAGTTATCCCACAAATTCATATATCCACTGTCATCCATTGCAGTGAAATAATTCTTCACATTCTGCACTATCAGATGGCAGTGTTATCGAAGGTCATATCTGCTGCTTGTAGGTCTCGTAAAAGGTCGTAGTATGCACTAGCAAATGGTTGACATAGTATTCAAAAGCCATGAACTACACTGAACTGAGACATAAAATCGAGAATCCTAATTAATTCTTCCAAATTAATTTTCCAGTTAGCCAATAGCACAATGCTACTCAAAGAAATTGAAATAAACGTAATAATAGTGAATGTGAAACTTCTGAAAAAATCACATTCGCATAAACCTGTTAATACCATATATGTCTACCCCAGGAGAGAATTACTGCATGACATCTACGATTCATTCATACTCAAAATCAATGACCTTATTGTATCTGATCTATTTCATCTCAAATTACGATGAATATTCCGAACCTCATCTGTGGTGACTGGCTGGTTTTGCTGGCTTTTTAATATTCTATTGAGAATGCCCCAGATATGTTTGATGGGATTAAGGTCTGAACTTCATGCAGATCAATCCGCGAATGGTAAAACATGTTTTACTAAAATGTTCGTAACGTTCCTCTGAGCATTCAGGATTCCATTATTAACTATGACAAAATTAGTGTGGGCTCTCAAAAACTTTCCCCCCATGCCTTTATTGAACATCCACCTAAACCTCATGTAGGTAGAAAGTCGATCAGAATGAAAAAGATAGAATCTCAACTCATCTGTAAACAGAACTCTCTTGCAGTCAGTTTCTAACTTATGCGCATATTTCCCAGCATAATTCAAGGCTCTTCTATGTGCTGCGATATGAGATGGGCCTTGAGCTGCGACACAAAGTCTCAAACCTAATTCTTCAATTCCTTGAGAAGTTGTCATATTGTTTCAGTGCTAATTTGTACTCCACGGTTCTGTCGAAAACCGAAAGTTGAATGGAGATACCCAAGCCTTTATCCTATTCTTGTGTTAGTCGAACGTGGATCGTCTAACTGCACTGCTTTAGAACAATATTCCGAGGTCCAATTTTGTGACTTGTGTTGCATTATAACTGAAAAATCATATTTTCTAGAAGAATAAACGTTATTTGCAAAACTTGATCAACAACTGCCATTGTCAATATGTGTTGGTTTCTTGCAAATCTCAATTAATTTCTTCCATTTCATTTCTCATGAGAGGAATATGTGCGCCGAGAAAAAACATTGAAATTTGTTGGAATATGACAATAATGAGTTGCATACCAAAAGAAACAATTGAAATATTGAAGCGGTGCGTTTCGTTCTAGGCCCAGTGTATTACTTTCCAGTTCATATCTTCTTCGTGTTCTACATATTAATTGAATTTGGATTTCCAATGCTACTACCCTCCATTCGATCAAATCGTGATTGTGGCAATCTTCGAACTGGCAGCATTTCCGTCGATTTCGAAATCTCATTAAGGGTCACCGTAATCCCTGTCTGAGTTGCAGTAATTCCAAAAATAACCATTAAACGAGGATCATAAAGATGAGGCCGCATGAATAATAACTAAATCTCGTGACTACTAGAAAAACCGATGAGTTGTTTTCTAATTCCTGAAAATAGGATATTCCGGAAACTTGGAATTAATGCGTGAAAAGATTTTATACCTATATCGAGTGTTTCTTGAAGATCGCCTCAAACTTCTTACAATTGTTGATCAATTTAAATAAAACAAATACTGAATTGCTTCTTGAATGATATTCTAGTAATCCCTGTTACTTCTGGAAACACTGGAAGTCGACCTTCACTTGGGCATATTGAATGGTAACCCCATATTTCCATTCATCATTCAAAATGCTATGCTTTCCAAGCAAAGAGAAATTTTCGAAAAATTTAAAAGAAAAAATCACATTTCCAATTCATCAATGAAATTCGAAGAATGGGCGACTGTTTGAGTTTCAGATCGGATAAGTTATTTGGTATTTTGGGTAAAAAAGACTCGAAAAGTAACGAAAAATCTAATGGATAGGGAAGTCAGGTCTGTGGCGGAAAACGTTAAGGGGGTTCCCAAAATCTGAAAACAAGTAGTAAAAATACCTGACTTTGCGTCCCATTATCTCCGGATCTGTTAGACCGATTTCAATGAGATTTCGAGCATAAAAACATCACACTGTTTTCTGTTGAGTGAACAGATAAAATTTCGACAACAAAACCTGAGGGATAATCAAACTCCGACGTTTTGGCCATCATTTTATTACAACTCTGAAAAATTGCTCAGTGTCGCCTAGTTTTTGATTTGAATTTCATCAAATGAAAAGCTTCAAAACGACAGAAATATTTCATAATAAATTGAGAACCATTCGTTCATTTGTTTTCACGTAAATGAGTATGTCGAGGTTCGCAGGAGTATCAATACTTAACCGTTGATTTCCTCTTAAAGTATATTGTTTTAAGATTGTGGAGTATTATATGCGAGAATAATGATGATTTCTATGGACTGTATATGAAAAATTCATAGGAGAAACTAATACGCTAAATTGTATCATTCAGTTATGAGTGCTGAACGAAAAATATATATAAAAATTTACGATAGATTCAAAGAAACGAATGTAACGAGATTGTCCAATTATTGTCTTGACTTACTTATAGAGGACACCCAGGATGAGCACAGCTATGCATTCCAACGTCTAGTTCGAGCAGTTGGTAGCTAAACTTAGTTCACAATTACTATAGGTTTTAGGCACTGTAATTTCAGTATAGTTCAGGCCTGGAAAATGTCTCAGTTTGGGTTCTAATGATTTATAAGGTAAATGTATTTCAATAGTCTTTTATGTCACAATAGACGAAACTTGATTCCACATGGAAGTGAAAACGAGGTTTTTTTGGCGCAACTGCGTAGTCATATAAGCGAATCTTATATTTCGAGCGGCACTATACGGTCGATAGTACTCTGTGTAGCAGACTGGTTGGCGCGCTACCCTGAGGCACCATTTCCATTCGCATATGTGCGGGAAATTGAAAACAGATAAAGAGCGCCAAGACAATTTGTATTTGAATTTTAGTTTAATGTAATGAATTTTGAATGCCGCGAAATCGGAAGAAAAAGTTCTCTCGCTCAACTTCCAGTCTCATGAAAGCAAATAAAACGAAAAATGTACATTAAAAATGAGTTGTTTAGTTGTTTTGTATGTAAATCAATGTTAAATGTGAAAAAATTAAAATTCTTAAATTTAAAATTGAAGACGAAACAGGTTGTTTTATGCTTGATGCACTTGATTTATTTGAGTTATGTTGGCTTTGGTTTAAATTAAGTTGAAGCAAAGTCTCTCCCAAACAGATCTCCCTTCCAAATGTCTCCATGGAAAGACGCAGCACGCCAATGAGAGCTTCAATAATATTCTGTTAAAGGTGCTGCCGAAGAGAGTTTTTGTTTAAATGCACACGCATTTGGAGCATTTGGAGCATACCAAGTTGGGCTATTCTATAAGAAAACCTTTTTCACACGGAGCTTCTGCAATCGCTAGAGATTGATCCGGGTAAACTTTGCCAGGACACCCTACAGAAAATTGACAGGGTACGAGTTAAACATGCTGAACGAGCTGCACAAAATATACAGAGAGAAAAGAAAGCTGGAGGAAGACTTCAAAGAGGCTAAGGCGGTCCAGCCTACGCACCAGGAAGATTTGTAAGTGGAGGTCCGTGACTTGGAAAGCCATTTATACACACTCATAATTTCTTTTCAACCTAATATTTTGAATGTTCGTGCCTAATATAGTGTAAATTGATATATATATATATATATATATATATATATATATATATATATATATATATATATATATATATATATATATATATATATATATATATATATATATATATATATATATATATATATATATATATATATATATATATTATTTCCGAAAATTCGATTTTTAGTCAAAATTTATTTGGGAACCTCCTTAAAGATAACATAGAAAAATCTTTGAAGAATTGTATTGGCTGTCATTCACAATCGCAAACTACAAATTATCACAGAATATGTATCTACACGGTAAACTGTTTTGTTTATAGTCTTTTCACTGGGAATCAATAAGTTTTCTCAGAGTAATGGCGGGGTAGTCGATGGATCTAAAACAGACAGATTTTTCCGACTATAGACGAAAGTGAAAATTTTCTATCGACACCTATGGTAGCCACTGATAATTCCCAGTGGCGTACAAAGAATGTCTCCAAATCCTCCTATACCGAATTAGCTTCAGAAAGCTGATTCACATCCAAATATAATTGATTTTTGAAGGTGATCGAATCTATCAAAAAGAATCATACGCAGAAATTAACCAGGTTGAGAGGTCGACCAAAATGAAAACACCAAAACAAACTTTTTTGGACACTAAAATATACCAATATTTAAAATGATTTACTGACATACATCAAATGTGTAGCTGTCAACTAATATTCGAGCTTAAGTACTGAAATTTGTTTCATCATCTCAATTCAATTTCAAGTCGGTCGTTATAACAGCTACAGATTTATTGAAATGTTTTAACTTGAAGAATTACTACCTAACTTCAGATGGAGATTATACAGTTCACTGACAGTTACCACAACTCAGTAACAACAAACATTTCAGCTCTAACTCAAGAACGTTCTCATTAAGGAAAATGAGCACTTTCGAGTTCATAATTATTTATAAGTCTACAAATGTCAGAACCCCGTCATTGACCGTTTCCAAACGTAACTCATGATCAAAATCAAATCTCAAACATGAAGTGTCTGAGGGTCAAAGTAGGTACCATAAATAATGTTAAAAGTATTATGCGAAATATACTATTAACATAATTTCAGTCCATCAGACAACGGCTTTGATGAATGCTATGGGGTACTGTTGATAATTTTGTTCGAAAAATTACAACCATATTAAAACCATTAAAACACACTGGAAACTTTAGTTGCCACGTGTATCAACCTCCTTGCGCAGGCACCAATATTTTTTGACAGTTGCGAACCTCTGGCATCTGTTTACTCGTTGCAATTCAAGTCGATCCCACAATATAAATGAACTAATATTGGAACAAAATTAAATTCATTAGTGAGTAGACTATCTATTTTAAGACATTAATGCTTCTATCTAGTATATAATCGAGAATTTCAATATATTTTTCATGGCCGAAAATATAACTGAAAATTAAAGTTTCAACTGAAAAGTGTGAGTGTTGTCTTAGTTCGATTTGTTTTTCAGATATACTTTGTGGAACGATGGACTGGGCATATTATTTCATGAAATTCTCACTATTCCTGATGAAGATGAAATAATTGCAGACCATGCATATGTCACCCTGAAGAACCAGCAGATGCAGATACATACCAGGACTCCGATTTATCTGATGAAGAAGTATCAGGGATTGTTTATCACTTACATCTCAAAACAAAAAGTTACTATATGCGAGATTTCGCAATGTGTAGACACATCGAAGAAATTTATTTTTCAAGGGCAATATTCAACCTTCCTTAGAATGTTTAATATCCTCCCTTGTAGGAGCTAGTTTTCCGATCTAATCTTCATAATCACCGTTAACCGGGGCCACAGGGAAGTGGTACAGCACAGTCAGATGTCACGAATGGGAACAATGGACTGCAGTTTCGGTCTCATTTGACCTCGTCAGCAACACAACGCTTTGCCGTTACCTACTCATCTCAATTCGTTGGAGCGAACACAATAATGTAAATGTCACTGCGCTCCCCAACAAACCGAAACAGAGGCTACCTAACCAAAAATTAATGTAGGTCAAGGAGCTGATGTCGTTCTCTGTCTTGTTCACCACATCCAACTGTAAAAGAGAAAGGTTCTACTTTGAAACTTCATACTACAGGAGATATGTTGGCTGTATTTTAAATGATAACAGTATAGTTATGTTGTGATTTCGGAACCTTTGGCGTATGCACAATGAATACTTTATCACCACTACACCAAAACTTAAATCTTAACTCTCGACGCGCGTTTCCTGAGAATGATAATATACTCATTCTAAAATATTGTGCTAGCCTACTTATACTCTAGAGCGATCGGTGGATCAGGTTATTCACCAAACCCGTTTCCTGATTGGCCGACTCGCTTAAAAAGGAGGGCGTATATCAATCGATCAAGCTGTACAACGAGCTCGCAGGCCTCTGTCTCTATATAATCTATTATTGCATTTAATAATCTCAATACTTTCAAACGCATTCAAAGTATTGACATTATTTACATTTCTTAACAACTTAACATTATCGAAATCTACATTTTGATCGCATTCGAAAGCATGTTCAGTTATACTAGATTTTTCTATTGGTCCATATTTCAAGCGTGCCGTATGTTCTTTTACTTTAGCGGTAATAGATATTTTAGTTTGACCGACATACTTCGAATTACAATCCCTACAGCTAATTTGGTAGATACCACTCTTTTCCAGATTGCTGACTCTATCATTTGGGTTACCAAGAAGTTGTTTCAGAGTTAAGTCAGTTTTGAATGCAACTGGAATATCAATGTTTCTGAAATTTTTTTCCAATCCTCGTGTATAACGAGGGCCGTGAGGTAAGGCGATGAATTTTTATTTTACTTTCTCTGTTTGAAGAAGAGTGGCATCTAACCAATTTTCTTAAAGTTATGTCTATTAATTAACCTATCAACTAACTTATCGTTGTAACCGTTCAAAGTAGCCACATTCCTTATATAAATCCTTTCTTTATTGAAGTGCACGAAACGGTGAACTAAGAAATGCTAGCTAGCCATTTTATGTTGTTGACAATTAAAAGATTCAGATGAAATATATCTACTTGTAGCGGCATTTTTTTTTTATATTCATCGAATTCTAAATTACCGTTGCTGTCTTTGATAAATAGTGTGTTTAAAATGATAATTGATTATTATTTTCTAATTCATATGTGAACTTAATTGATAGATAAATTGAATTCATATAATTCAAAATGTCATCTATGTTCGCTCTCTTACTATCAAAAAGAGCAAAGTTATCGTCTACATGTCGTACCCATACTCTTGGGAGATATGTTAATTTCTTGCTAATTTCATTACCCATGAATAAATCTGCAATGAAAGGAGAAAGGAGTTTTCCATGGTCGTATCTTTGACCTGTTTGAAATATTGATTTTTATGTTGAAAGCAATTTTGTTCCATGCAAAGTTTGGCCAAAAGTAAATATTCTTGAATAATTTCGTGATCGAGATTATTGGTCCTGAGCCAATTCTCAAGATCAGTCAATGCCTGTGTCACAGAAGTGTGAGGAATTAATGAAATAACATCAAACGAGACCAAAACTTTCCTCCTCTTTCAAATGAGTATCTTTGATTTTTATTCATGAATTCCAATGAATACTGAACTGAAGAACTAGGATACTTTATGGAAAGTTTTTTGATTTCGTTTAATAGCAATTTTATATGTGGGTGCATTCAAAGCTGATATGATTGGTCGCATTGCCTTCCCAAGGTTGTGAATTTTGGGAAGACAATACAACTTTGGCATGGAAGGATTGCTTACGTGTAAATTAGATCTAATGTTATCGGTAATAATTAATTAATTACATTCCTTCAATGCGTTCTTCACAGCCAAAACAATTTTTGGCAGCGGTTCTTTTTGATTGATTGATATGGATCAGAGTGGACCAAAACATCTACTCTCTCGAAATTATCATTTTTATCTGATATATCAACCTTATTACACCATGACGTTTGCAGGATTGCAGATACTACTAAGATTAGATTAGTCGGTGTAGATATTTGGTTTCTGAAATCCTGCAAACGTCATGGTGTGTTTCCAAAATCTATTACGTTAGATTTACCAAAATCATCAGTTTGAGAGAAAGTCAGACAATTTGGTGAACAAAAATGACTGGATGTAGAAATCAAATGTTTATACACTAAACGAAGTATGAATGAAATCGAAGCATACGGACTTTAAAAGAAATTGACATATAATTTTCAAATTTGACTATTGGTGTGACTTTCTGAAGAAAATGTTTTCGGTCAATAGTAGACTCAAGAAATTGAAACCTAAAAAGAACATCTTCTAATGAAACTGTCAACATCGTAGAAAATAACTCATCAAAAACCTCTAATGAGGATGAAATGGCCATTTTGAATAAGGGCCTGAATTCTGCATTACCTCCTAAGAAAAGTTTAACAAATTTAATAGGACACATTGAAAGTTCAATACAAAAATTTCGGACAGTAAAATACCTTTCATTAGGGAGGCATGTGGAAACCAGATTTCCAAAAATATAGTTCATAACAACAAACCTTCTTCTCAGAGGGAAAGGCGCCTCATCTAGGGTTTGAGATGCAAAAATTGTTTTTATCTGAAAGAAGAAAAAGGTAATAAGGTTATTATATTAGATAAAAGTGATTATTTCGAGAGAATAGATGATTTGGACCACTCTGGCTCATATGAATCAATCAAAAAGAACCCGCTGCCAAAAATGGTCTTGGCTGTTAAGAACGCATTGAAGAAATGTAAGAACCTTTTTAGCGATAGCATTAGACCTTACACGTTACACGTTACACGTAAGCAATCCTTCCATGTTAAAGTTGTTCCCAAAATTCACAACCTTGGGAAGGAACTGCGACCAATCATATCAGCATTGAATGCACCCACATATAAAATTGCTATTAAACGAGTTCAAAATACTTTCCATAAAATATCCTAGTTCTTCAGTTCAAAATTCATTGGAATTCAAGAATAAAAATCAAAGATACTCAATTAGAATAGAGGGAAATTTTTGGTCTCGTTTGATGCCATTTCATTATTTCCTAAAACTCCTGTGACACAGGCTTTGACTGATCTTGAGAAGTCACTCAAGACCAATAATCTTGATCACGAAATTATGCAAGTATATTTACTTTTGGCCAAACTTTGCATGGAACAAAATTGTTCTCAATATCAAAATCAATACTTCAAGAAGGTCAAAGGTACGACCATGGGAAACTGTGTTTCTCCTTTCATTGCAGATATATTCATGGGTAATTCCGAGTCTGAAATTAGCAAAATATTTATTATCTATGCTGTTTTGATACTAAGAAAGCGAACATAGATGACTTTTAAATGATTTGAATTCAGTTTATCCATCAATCAAGTTCACTTATGAATTAGAAAATAATAATCAATCATCATTTTTAGACACTAATGGCTAGCTTGCATTTTATAATTCACCGTTTCGTGCACTCTCCGCTCAACGAAGAACGCTTCAGTAAAGAAATTATTCACATAAAGAATGTGGCTACTTCATCGCCTTTACCTTACGACCCTCGTTCTACACGAGGATTCGAAAAATTTTCAGAAACATTGATATTTGAGGTGCATTCAAACCTGACTCAACTCTGAAACATTTTCTTGGTAACCTAATCTGGTTCGCCGATCGCTCCAAAAGATGAACAGTATAGTTGCTTTTCATTTGAAAATCAGCAATTTCGCAAAAAAGGTGGTATCTACCAAGTTGAAGGAACCAGGACAACAAAAACGGAGACAAAGAGCCCCGCCAAGGTAACAACAGGAACAGGGAAAAATGAAGTGGACGAATATAAGCAACCGGATGAAGCAGGCAAGTATAAGCAAAATTAATTTAACAAGGTATACAAGTGGAACCATCGACCAAGGAAGACTACAGAAAACTATTCCATATTCACGTCGAGTTCTACACATACGAATTGAGATCGGAGTAAGGATTGTAATTCGAAGTATGTCGGTCAAACTAAAAGATCTATTACCAATGATGTTCAAAATAATGCAGATGACCCAAAGGTCTAGAATCAGTGATTTAAATAACTAAAATCTAAATCTCACCGATAATGTCCAAATATAATAAATATATGAAATAAAGGCAAAAAACAGAAACAAGGAATACATACCTTCTCATCGAGCTCCGCACCCCATTGACGGGATTTTCAGACACACGTTAATCTTAGCCTAAAAGATCAACTCAATACTTTTAATAAAAACTCAAGGATTCGGTCCACCAATGGCCCTTTCTGTATAACTTATCAACTTGACAGGTCTGTTAGTCTACATTCTCGGACCATCACGAAGACAACCGTAGCACAGCAACTAATTGGTATAGAATTCAAGGGCGGGAAGCCTGGTTTTGCAAAGTGTCTCGAACTTGTGCAGTGGCAACCTAATAAAAAGGTGTTGATATCTTGTGACATTTATTGTGACTAATATACAATACAATTAGAAGAGATCGTTTCATTTATGTCATTATTTTTTCAATGAACCTTTATGTTGTTTTCATTTTAGAACTATCTCGTGGTATCATCAAAGTGTTCCTTTCTGAAATTAAATTTCTCTGTACTAAGTCGTAGATTTTACATATTTTTCTTTCGAAGACAACATGTAGGAAGTTTGAGGAAGTTTGACATCATATATGAGGCTATCAGCGCAAAAGTGGTGCGAGCCCAGACAACTTCATAAGGAGATAATGAGGAATTAAAATTTTGTTACGTATTTTTTAATTTAATTTATTTTGTGAACATTGTTTTAATGGTTTTATTTTCAATTTATAAAGAGAACTAAAGAACCTACAATAGTTGTGTACTTGGGTGTTAATGTATTTTACACCAAAACCGCCTCCAACAAAAAATGTGGGTTACACCACTTTTGAACTGATAGCCTCATACAGGGTGTTACATGATAGTATGTCACAACTTAGGGGCGTAAATCTTCGTGCAATTTTAAGAAAAAAGTTTATATGTACAAAGGTCTGCAAGAGCTTCGTTTCGGAGCTACAGAGTGTTGAAATTTCCGGAAAAAATTGGTTTTTTCTTCAAAACTTCTGCAGTTTTTAAGATATTCCGCCCGAATTTCAGATGCAAGCTATTTTCTTCAGCCTAAATCATTACACGTCCTAAATTTTAACTAGAATTCAACAAGGTGTTTTCTATTCCAACACATGTCTTTTGCCCTTCAAACTTCAAACCACTGATCAGCGTACAATCAATTTTCGTCATCTTCGTTTAATTTAGAAACTTCTTTGTCACTTTCGCTGAATTGAAGTCATTTCTAATTAAATAAATGACTAGTAGGCATTGATTTTTTCATTGATTTATTTATTCATTTTGAAAGTTGCTAAGGTTGAACCAGTGTCTGCTCTAATTGTTTATTAAATGAACGATTAGTTTTAAGACTTTTGAAGTTATTCCTATAAGAAAATATAGCTAATTTTACTAACGCCGAATTGGCTGATATCCATTAGATGTACAGTCTGGCTGACGGAAACACAACAGAAGCTAGGCGATTATATCAGGTGCGCTCTCCAAATCGAGTAACACCAAACAGGCGAACATTTTCAAATATCCACAGAAGGCTGAGGGAAACTGGTACTTTTACTGCAAATAATCATTCAAAAGGTGCAACTCAAACTATGAGAACTCCAGATATTGAGGAAGCAGTTTTGAATTGTATTGATTTGAATCGTCATGTGAGTACAAGAAATATTGAAAATCAGTTGAATATTTCACATGTTCTAGTTTGGAGATTCTCCACGATATTTTATTGTACCCGTTCCACATTCAACGCGTTCAAACACTACTACCAGATGGTTCTTAGATAAAATTAGAGAGTATGCTTATTTTGATAGTGAAATAATGTTCAAAGAACGAAGCTAACTTTTCGAGAACTGCTATCACAAATTTTCACAATAATCAATATTGGGCTGAGAAAAACTCAGATTTGATTGAAGAATTTCATCATCAAGAACAATTCTCACTAAATGTCTGGATCGGAGTAACCAGAAATTATTTGATTGCACCATTTTTTTGCTTAACAGACTAAACGGTCCTGCTTATCGGCAATTTCTTGAGAAGAAGCTACCTTTATTGCTCGAGGATGTGGTTCATGCATGACGGGGCACCAGCACATTTCAGTGGAGAAGCTAGGGAATTCTTGAATTATACATTCAAAAACCAATGAATAGGTCAGGGTGGGCCAGAATCATGGTCTCCTAGGTCCCCAGATTTTAATAGTTTATACTTTTTCCTATGGGGATATTTCAAAAGTTTACTTTATACCACTCCAGTGAACACTGTAGAAGAATTGAGATGTCGAATAATAACTTTTTGTGACACGATGAGAAATCCTCCTTTGAATATTTCAAACAGTGCGTCATAGTATGCGAAGAATGACAGAGCCCCGTATTTTTGCAGGTAGAGGAGACTTCCAGCAATTTATTTAGTTTTCAATTAATCTTTTTTTTTACTTCTATTATTGAATAAAGATAAGTTAGTTTCAAATTCAATAATTTTTCACTCGAAAACGGTTGGAGATACGAAAAAATTACAAGTCTCAAAATAGTTTCTAAATTGAACAAATATGACGAAAACTGATTGTAGGCTGATCAGTAGCGTACTGCAAAAGAAAACATGGCTCCGGAAAACAAAACACCTTGTAGATTCTAGTTAAAATTCAGGACGTGTAATGATGGAGTCTGTAAAAAATTGCTTGCATTCGAAATTTGGGCTGAGTATCTCAAAAACAGCAGGAGATTTGAAGAAAAAGCCAATATGTTCCGGAAATTGCAACACCCTGCAGCTCCGTAACAAAGCTTTCGCGGACCGATGTCCATATGAACTTTTTTTCTTTAAATTGCACGTAGATTTATGCCCTCAAGTTGTGACATACTATTATGCAATACCCTGTAGATAAACATATATATTCATAAAGAGCAATTAATTTCATCTTATTGGATGAGTCCAACAGACGAGTTTTCCATGATTAATTCTCTTCTCATTTATTTTCCACACATTACAATAAAATATTCCTAAATATACCAAAGCATTCATTGAAATCTCAATAACGGATAAAACTCACTAGCTACTCGGGATATAATATCTTTCAATTTCAACCAACGCGATAACTTTATCAGAGTAGAGTGAGAATACTATAATGTGAAACTACCAGGAAGTAATATTGTTATACTCAATTAACAGAGTTTCAGAGTGCGGACAACAGGTAAGTAAACTAGTACAAGGGATTACAATGATGCGAAGACTACAAAGACAAGGTATTTTCATATGAATATAACTTGTTAATATACTAGTTGTTCCTTAACTGAAATTTCGAGAGCAGTTCATATTTATTTACTCCGTCATTAACTTTAACTGTGAGGTTTGAAAGAAATCAAGCCAATAAGTGATATTAGGATGTTTTTCTACATCATATCAAAAGATTTTAGATTTTTACGAAATTTTCTTCTTATCATCTTTCAATTATCTGTCATCAAGTCAAGTTATAAAATAGATATCATATTCAATCAATAGGTTTTGTATTACGAATGATTTTCACAATTGTTGTGTTATACCAATATAACTTATAAAAATAAAAATTCTAATCCTTATCAACAATTTCATCACTAATTCAAATTATAATGAATTGCATAGTTGTACAAGCATATGTATATATATTTGTTTTTTACTTGAACTGCCGGAAGATTTCTCTTCGAGGCAGCCAAGGCAGCTTCACGAGCATGTTAAAAATTTTCTGACCATCCTCGTGGTCTGTAGTATCACCTCCTTAAGGGCAATAGATATAGTATCACTTTAAAGCCCAAGGCGTTGGGCATTTTGAGGGAGATGTGATTCCACCAGTCCGTTAGTCGACATAACGAGCGGGATGACGGCGATCGACTTGGGTTTATGGATTTCCTCCATTTCCACGACAAGATCCTGGTACTTACTCAGCTTCTCCGCGTACGCTTTAGATATGTATTCGTCAGCTGGTATCGTAACATCAATTCGCAGTGCAGATTGTTTGTGTTTATCCACAAGAACAATATCAGGTCTATTATGTGCCATAGGCCTTTCCGTCATAACTGTCGAGTCCCAGTATAATTTGAAGGTCTCATTCTCCAGGAAGGTTTCCGTGTGGTATTTGTATAGCTCGACAGCATTCTATACCGGTTTGACAGAAGTTGGAGTTGCTTGATGGTGAACCCTTGCTATGGAATTATGCCTTTCGAGGTAATTATTAGATGCCATCATTGTACACGAAGATGTTACATGTTGTATCGTTTCGAGGCCATGATGGCATTTGCGGCATTGATTTGATTCGATGTTTTGCTTGGCAATATTCTTCAGATAGGCCCTAGTAGAGACAACCTGATCCTGTATGGCGATCAATCTACCCTCTTTTGCAGGAAAGAGGTATCCCGAGTGCAGGTAAGTAGCCGATTCTACCTTATTCACAGAATTGTTTTTCAGGTTACCCGGGTATCTTCCGTGCAAAGCTTTGGAACGCCATTCTTCAGACATCTGATCCAGGGTTCGTGATGTGTTCGGTACTTTTTTTTGAAGAGTTGCAGCGCTGAGACGTTTAGGTCTGCTGCACATATCTAACGGTAGAAAAGTGAGTTTTTGAATTTGAAGTACTTTCTAAGACTTTCTTTCTGTTTCTCCTCAGCCAATTCCAGTTTCAGCAGTCCTCTGCCCCCCGTGTGCCTTCCCATATAGAGTCTAGCAACCGAGGCACGTGGGTGATATACACCGCACTTCGTCATCAATGTGCGTATCTTGGTATCTATGCCTTGTAGGTCCGTGACTGACCTTCTAGTCACCCCAAACGAATACGCAATGCTTGGTATAGCCCTAGTGTTAATGATTGTGAAGAGAGCCTTCGTTTTCAAGTCTGATTTCAAAAGATGCCTTACTCTAGTGAACACCTTTTCTCTGAAATAATTTTTCATTTCTGATACCCTGATGTCAAGGGCCTGCTGCATACCCAGGTATGCATGAGAGCTACCTCCTGGGATCTCTCTTCAAACTTACCTCTCCTAACATTCATCACTGCACATTTTTCTAGCCTCATCTCCATCCGGATAGCATCGCTGAAAGGTGCCACTCTTTCCAGTTGTTCCCGCATCTGATAGGTAGCAGCTGTATGAAGTTTAAGATCATCCATATAAAATTAATGAGTAATGGATGTGTTTCAGTCTTTATTGATTACGTAACCGCTCTTACTGTTATTCAACATAAAGCTAATCGTATTTAGCGCTAGGCAAAACTACAGAGGGCTTAACTTGTCCCCCTGAAAAATGCCAAGTTTGATTTCAAACTCCTCTGAGGCAGCCTCGTTATACCTTCCTTATTTCAGCGATGTTCTGCAGTTCCACATGAGGTATTCCAAAAGTGCGATAACCCGGTGGGACACCACATACAGTTAGAGAACCCTGAGTAGCCATGATTGAGGGACAGAGTCATACGCTTTTTTATAATCTATCCATGCTACTGATAGATTGCGCAGTTTTTTCCTGCCTGTTTAGTTACAATATTATCAATCACAAACTCTACAGCCTCGTGTCCCTAAGCAACACCCATTATGTTCCGGCGCGAGGATATGGTGTGTTTTAACATGCGTGTTGATGGAGGAGGCGAATATATTGTACACGGTAGGCAGGCAGGTGATTGTCCGATAATTTTTAGGACCTGGAGTGATTTCTCCCTTTGGTATCATATGAGATACTCCTATTGTGAAAAAATGGGGTGTTTTTGATGGATCAATGAGAGCCTGTTAGAAAAGTGAAGCTAACCTGGGGTGGATAGAGTGAAAATTCTTCCACCAGTACTTATGGAGCATGTCTGGGCCTGGAGCAGCTCAGTTATTGGAATTCTGCTTTACCCTTTTGATGCCATCTGATATTATTTGTATTTCCCGCATTTCATACCTAGGTGTCCTTGCTTAAACCTATTTGATCCAATGAGCTTTGTCATCGTCTACAACCTCTTGAGACCATATATTACTCCAATATTAAAGGGCTTTTCATTTACTGTATGTGGTGACTTTTCTCCGAGGTCTCGGAATAATTGCATCTGAGTCCTATAGTAGAGGTTGTTATCTCTGAAGCGTTTCGATTTTTCATTATACCGTCTAATGTGGCTACCCAACGCCTTTATTTTTTGTTGCAGACCATCCAGTAGCACTGACACCTTATCTCCAAAGCTTTAATGTTCAGCTGTAATCCTAAATCCTAAATTCTGACGCAATCACCATAACCTGCTCTTGGAGCTCAGAGGAGGGGTTATTGGAATGAAGGTTAGTATGCTGTAATCCTATTTTTTTCTAGCGTTAGACTATTTTCAACACTTAGTTATATTTTCGTAATTATTCCCATTAATAAGGCAGCCACTGGATAAGTAATGTAGGAAGATAGACCGGTCAGATTGCGGGTGGAATAAGAGTGAATATTGCTTGTTTACTAGGAACGAGACCTATTAAAGACCTCACAGACTAATATACATGAGGACACAACTCCTCTACGTGACCCAACGACACGACTCAAATTTGGAAGAGCGAAAGGAAAACGACGCACTTATTGCTTTGGGTACTATGATGGAATACATGTCGGTAACTCTATCTACGGGGAACACGATCTTCATATATGGCATCAGGAAGAAACTGTATTCAGAATCCACGTTCGCAAACACTGAAGAGACATAGAAAGGTTAGATTGATGAGGGAGTCAGACTGAATGATGTTATTCTATCGTCTCAATATCAGATGATCAGTTAGTCTTCTTGCAGACAGCGATCCTGAATCTCACAGATTTCTGCCGAAGCACACTGCAGGTGCGCTACGAGGCGGTTCACATCATTTTATTTAGAGGCTGCAAATAACCTGCACAGACAAGGGGGTACTAGGTAGCTGGGGAAACAGATCTGGCTGTACACTGAGATCATAATTTTCCATAACACAAACTTTGCCTACCGCCTATCCCAAACGATTCGTCTTGATTCTACCGAGGAATATGCACTATGAACGAGGAGTCGGTCATTTTACATGGCATGTCGAATAAACATAGTCGTTTTCCATGGACGATAACGCCATTGTGGTTTTGAAGGAGCTCGATGGCAAATCCTTCTTTGGGATGGTACGATTCAGGCCATAGCGTAGTGGCGTCGCCACGTTACTTTTCGTGGGTGGCCTGACCCGTGGTCGTTGCCAAATATCATTCCTAGACGTCCTAGTACAAAAAACAGACAACGGCAATATGAACTTCGATGTACACAGAAAACCAATACTCACAAACCTTTACTTGAATGGAAACTCACATCACCATCCAGCTCAACCTAATTCATTTAAAGACACTCGTTCACCGATCAAAAAGTTTTGCTCACCTAACAACATAATTAAAGAACTGGTAAAGCTCAAGGATATCCTTCAAAATGGACACAAGAGAAAAGCAATACACAAATCCATCCAGTACATGAAACACAAGACTATACAAAACGAAAAGGCCTTGGCCTTCCTGCCGTTCATAAGAGATAAAACTGACAACATTAGTAGGATCCTGCAGAAACATAAGATAAAATCGATGTACAAACATCACAACACGGCACGAATCTGAGAACACCACAGAACCGGATACCACTACAAAATTCCATGTATAGACTGTGGGCTCGTCTACATTGGGGAAAAGAACAGAAGAATGGAGGTTCAGATTCAAGAACACAGAAACTCTGAAAAATAGCAACATCTGCTATATTCCAACACGCACACAGAACAGGTCAAAAAGTCGACTACGACAACATGACATAACTAGCCAACATAGAACAACTCCGGAGAAGAAAAATTAGTAAAGCCATCGAGATAGAGAAAAACACGTCAATGAACAAAAGAGATGAGACCTAATCGTAATTACCATATGTCTGTACGAGATGCGTCTTCGCTGGAACCGTTAGGGTATGCCAAATGCCTCTGTTTATCTTTGGAAAAATCAGTTTTCTTCAGATGACTGCCTCTTTATTTTGTTACCTCATTACCAATTTATTCTCACTTGTTTCTGATTAATCCCTTTCAATTATCTTTCGATACACGGCATTTTATTTTCTATTCATATCTTTTTCATTTCTTTTCTTCAATGTTCATAATGTACTTTATTTTCATTGTATTTACAACAATTGAGGAATCTTCTCCTTCTTTCATCCATCTTTCCTTCATTGTCAAAATACTCATGTGTTATTTCTTAAAACTCTTTTCTTACTACCTCATTAGCTATTTCTGACAGTTTCACTTCTTGTTCCTAACAGTTGTTGTCTGTACTTTATATTTGGTTCTACCAAGAAATTATCACTGTTTGCATTTGCCACTCTGTAACTTCTTATATCTTCTTCTTAGATACTTCCCTTCAAATAGTATATGATTTATTGTGAGCCAAGTCGGTGATACCCATGTCCCTTTATGTTGAGAATATGTAAACACTACATTCATATCTTTCTCTACTGCAAACGTGATCAAATTCTCCCAATTTTTGTTATTTCCTTGATATTTTCGATATACGATTCATAAACGTGAAAAAATGCTAGTTTGTATTTTGAAGCTGAGACAGTTCGACACAACAAAAAAAGTACGCACTCCTTTCAAAACAGGGGTCTATTATCAATTATCAGTTGTTATTGATGTTACGTAAGATTTAATTCGACATCAGACATGCACTTTTTTGAAAGGAGTGCATACATATAAAAACGAAAATTTGATCATTTTGAAAATATTCATATTCCATAACAGAGATGTTTTTTCATAATCAGTTTGTCTTGAAAATATAGGTGAGAGAGAAGGAATTAATTTGAACTCACTTCAATAAGTCATTTTGTACATGAAAATTTGTGCCTTCAACAATAACTAGAGGTATTTGCGAGTCACAACTATCGGAATTGATGAATATTTTCAGAATTTCAAGATCAACATTCATTCATATTTCATAGAGAAAATTGGAAATTTCCAAAATTAGTGACTTTTCAAAGGCTATAGAAATTAGTCAAAACTTTTGACAGATTCAATTTTTTTGTTAAAAATTCGATTTTTGAAGAACTTTTAAAGAATTTGTAAATCTTGAATTTTCTGCTCTATGAACAGGATTTTTGCTTGGGTGGATAGAAGAAGGATCAAGGAATTTTTAAGCAATATACACATAACAAATGTTTATTACATTGTTTTGTATGACTTTTTCAATTTGGCCTTTTTTAAACAGCAATAACTCAATTTCTTCAAATTGCACGTGCCAATTTTTATATCGCCATCAGATGAAGCGTCAAATTTTAGATGGAATTGTATAGGCATGTACTATACCCATCTCCTATAATTTGGGAATATATCGAACTTTGATGATTTTTGAATCAATTAGCTGAACTGGCTACGCTCACCTGACAGGTACTTGTCACTTCGTTCATTCGAATTTGATATTTCAACAAGAATTGTCGTTAAAATATTCAAAAAATACAGCACATTTGGAATAAAACCACAAGTTATTCAAACGAAAATAAATTTAATCTTCTTTCAATTCATTTTACATTGTCAAATAGTAATGGGTAGAAATTGCAGGCAATTCAATAACCAATTTCAAAATTTACCATCTATGAGTAAAATAAAAATTGGAAGCATTAGAAGTAATTTCCTACAATTCGGATGAATAAAATTGTAGGAACTAAGCGAAAACCAATCATCGAAGATAATTACATTAATACGAATAAATGATAGCAAACATCATAGGAGAAAAATATATTTACGATCTGAATAAAAGATCAATATGGGCCCCATTTTACTCGATACACTTGACAGCTCGTTTACGAACATGATGAGTTGCCCTCCTTGTTTCCTCCGGATCAATATTACGAAAAGCATTATGAATACGCTCTAGTAACTCTTCTTTCCTTCTTACAGGAATAAGATACACTTCACTCTTGATTCTGCCCCATAAATAAAAATCAAGGGGCGTCAGGTCCGGAGAACGCGGAGGCCATTAATTTGGTCCTTGATTACCCCACCATCTATCCTCGAACATTTCTGTTAGCTACCGATCTACAGCTCGTATTTTATGTGCTGGTGCTCCATCCATTTGGTAATAGCAATCCGTCAGAATAATAAGGGGTAATCCATCTAAAATATTTGCTAATTTTCCTCTCAAAATTTCCATTTATCTTTGTCCATTAAGGTTTTCCACATAAATTTGATAGGCCAACAAATCATTCATTAAAATTGCAAAAACGTTCACGCTGAATTTATTTTGGAAATCAATAACCTCAATGAAATGTGGATTTTCTGTGGCCCAAAAATGTCAATTTCTCCTGATGGTTATTCCTTTTTCATTGAACTTGGCTTCATCAAACCATATAATATTTTGCAGAAATGTCTCATCTTCTTGAAGCCGAATTAAATGAAAATGAAAATAAATCTTCACAGAAATTTAGCCGCATGGGAGGGTTAGTTGGTTTCAATTTTTGTAGTCTGATAAAAGAATACGGGTGCATGTTATGTTTCTTGAGGATCCTTTGAATGGAAGTATAACTCAATCCAATATCCACTGATGCTGACTTAATGGACGCATGTGGATTGGCACGAAAATACGCTAGCGTATTAATTTGATTGTCGTCGTTCTCGAGAATCGGTTTTCTTTTAGTTTCTATGTATTTTGTTCCTCCAAATTGCAGAAACTTGCTTTTAATCCTTCGAAATTTTGTTTTACTCATTGGCGCCAAATTTGTAAATTGGTTATCGACTTGCCTACAAGTTCTATTCACCACTTTTTGACATTCGCCATGAATTAAAAAGAGATTTAACATATCCTCGTTTGAATAATCAGCCATTTTATTATAAATCTAGTGTTTTTCAAAAATTTTCACTTGAAATTACCAACAATTCTTGTTGAAATATCAAATTCGAATGAACGAAGTGACAAGTACATTAATTTTAGGCACCTGTCAGGTGGGCGTAGCCAGTTCAGCTACTTGATTCAAATATTTCAAAGCATTCTCTGTTAGTTCTTGTAAAATCATCAAAATTCAATATATTCCCAAATTATTCGGGAACTATAAGAGATGGGTGTAGTACATGCTGATACAATTCCATCTGAAATTTGACGCTTCCACTGATAGCGATATAAAAATTGGCACGTGCCATTTGAAGAAATTGAGTTATTGCTGTTTGAAAAAGGCCAAATTGAAAAAATCATACAAAACAACGCAATGAACATTTGACATGTGTAGATTGCTTAAAAAATTTCTTAATCCCTCTTCTATCCATTGAAGTAAAAATTGTGTCTGTAGTGGAAAACATCTACGAGCTACAATTTTTTAAATGTTCCTCAAAATTCGAATTTATAACAAAGAAAATTAAATATGTCAACAGTTTCGACAGATAGGTGCCAACAACTTGGGTATTTTATGCCTTGCTCAAATGTCGGTTCTAGGTGTATAATAAAAAAGGTAGATCGCTATTTGAAATAACAAAGTGATGACCCACTTCCGGTATAACCGGAAATGGTATCACTTAAAAAATATTTTACTCCATTTGGAAATCGCTAGTTATGGCCGCGTATAAAATTTCAGCTTGATATTGTTATTGGAACTCAAAAAGTTTTTAACAGACCTTCCCGGTGGATATCCCTGTATAAAAGTGTTCCTCGACTGAAGCAATTCGATATTTAATATATCTCAGAAATAGGCATCGTCGTTATATAATGAAGAACTAGTACATGGTTTTTTTCGTTTTGTGACAGAAAAGTTTTTCAAGTTACGTTTTCATTTACTTTTTCACCTACGGCTTTTTGTAGGAAAATAGTACAAGTACAAGAACCATCAAAAGAACGCATAATTACGCATCGTCGTTATATAATGAAGAAAACATACATGTTTTCTTCGTTTTATGACAGAGAAGTTTTTCCAGTTTCATTTTCATCTACTTTTTCACGTTTGGCCTTTCTGTAGAAAAATAGTAGTAGTACAAGAACCATCAAAAAGAACGCATTTAAAAGTGAAACAACGTTGAAAGTAGTATATTTATTAATTTATTGGTTGAAATTTTTTTCTGGAAAATTTTGATAGGCCAACGACTCATTCTATCTTGGGGAATTACACGAAGATCAGTCAAGTAACGCACAAGTTTCACCAGCTTCTGGATTACTTCAATTCTGTTCAAAAGCATCATTTAAAATATGTGGTTTTTAAAAGTTAAATATTTTTTGAAGAATGTAAATATTCTTCTGATTTATTTGAGGTAATAGAACCTATTATTGTTCGAATTTTATTCATAGACAATATTCAAAATTCCGTAAAGTGTTAATTATTCTTCCCGGAAGAAACTGGTTTTCCGATCCATTAACAAAATCATGATCATCACCAGAGCCACAAGATAGTGGAACAACATGGTCATATGTCATGAATAAGAGTCACAGACTGTAATTTCGGTATCTTATGACCTTGCCAGTATTATACATCCATGTATAATACCAATGTAGACTGCCACCTACTCATCTTAATCAGTTGGAGCTCATCATAATAATATGCGTGTTTGTATTTATTGACTGTTCCCTGAACAAAACTCTGATATATGTTTAAATGTATGACGAAAAAATTCGCACGTTACCATTAGTAAAATATTAATAATTTTAGACATTGTTCTACATTGCATTCTATGTATTCTTTCCGATGTCCCTTCGATCTCTATAGTATTCTTATGTGGCAAGTGTTTCACTATAACTTCACAAAACATCATAACAGTCTCCTTCTGCACTCGATAGTCCATTCATCAATTCAAATCATTCGCACCATGTGATGCGAAGACGCTAGTAGAGTCACAATGGCCTTTTATTTATACATTGTGCACAATATTCACCTAAGAAAATAATGGTACTTATTTGTTTGAACTGAAAATTTTAAGGACACTTGATGAGAATATTTTCATAGTAACTTGATTAGAATAATCATCAAAACCAGAGAAAACATTTAACATAAGTACATCGATTGAGCATTTTATAAGTCTTTGTGGAGTGAATTTCGTTGTCAGATCTTCTATAGATGATCATTACGAGATCACTAACAATGATAAAACGCGATAGAAAAGATTATTTCTATTCCTTAGCTGATACTTCAGCTATCCATATCAAAACATTTAAATAATTCCATGGGAAAAATATTTTCGAATCGCCGTGTTGAAAGTCTCAGAGTTTCAATTTATTGATTGTAAATTTTCTAATTAAATATTAATTAATTATTTGATATTTATATAAATTAAATCAGCAGATTCTGGGGCTACTTTAACATGGCGCCAAAATGTGATCTAAAGGTTTCTCCTACGAGTACAGCGTTGTGTGGGAGATGTTTGCGGTCGGTGAGATTTGTGGAATTGGTAAGATTGGTAAGGTTCTGATCTTCCGATGAGTCACAGACAAGCCTGAGGTAATATTTGGACGCATTTTATCGTTAGTATTCCTTGTTATTGCGAAAATACGGCTTGAGTCTATTAAATCTCAAATTAATGGTTTTCTAGTAAATTGATTTTCTAGTAAATTAAGATAAATTTTAATGTGCTTTTTATTTGAGCTAAATTTAGTATTTTACCTCGTCTTAGGCTATAAGCATGCACTTAATATCTAATGATAAATATACCAAAACGGTCAGAAGCTATAAAGTAGGTGCGCATATTCAATAAAACTACAGAAATGAAGAGAACTTGTTGAAGCTGTAGAAGGAATTTGATCTGCTAAACTGACCAAAACTGCGATCGCCAAGAAATATAAAATTAATTAGACCACAGTTTATAACGAGATAAACCAAGAAACATAAAGGAAAGTTAAAACCCATACTGTTGATTCCTAAAAGTGGAAAACTAATAGTCAAATCGTTAACTATCCTAGCGGACTGGCGCTTGCCTTTTTCGAAATCGGATGTCCGAACCATTATTATTCAAATAATTGTCAAGAAGGAAGGAAGAGAATTTGACGCCTAAGTCGACACATTTGATGCGTCACCTTTGAATTGGTGTTACCGGTCATTTGGAGAAACAATAGAGGAAAGCCTCGAGCTATTTGATGAAGAAATACAGGGTGTCCGTGAATTGCGTGTACAACGTTATACCACATATTCTTCAGCTTGAAATAAGTTGATTAAGGCCAACTTTCTTATATGAAAAGTTTATTCGTTTGGCCGCTAGAGGTTGCCAAATCCAAAGATCTTTTCTTATTTTCAAATAATTGGAGAACGACTCGATCGATAGAAACCATATGTGGTATGCGTAATCGGGTGAGTTATTCACGTTTTTTAGTGATCCACTCAATGACCTTGACGTTCTACAAGTGTCCTTGAAAACTCATACGTGTTTTTAATCAACCATAATTTTTCAACTGTATGCGTTTGAGCAAAACAGTTTTAGACATTGAGAAGCTAGGCTAATTATGAAACTTTTCTGCTTCTTGGCAAATTTTGATATAATGAGCGATTCAGTTTTTTAATTTCATGATTTAATTTTTTCAACGACCTAGTAAGTCAAAAATATCACAGTTGACCATGTTGGCTCTGGATTTATTTCTGTCTGGCAGATTGTCATTTTATTAGGCTTGACAACCAATTGTTGACACAACAGTGTTCCTTAAGTTCTTTACCATGCGTTTTCGAAATTTCTTCATCACTATTAGGCACCGAGATGTACAGTAGCTCTGAAATGGTTGATATGGTTATGGTGTACGGATTTTGTCAAAGCAATGGACATGAAAGCGCGAGAGTATATGCTGAAAGATTTCCAGATCGCAAAATGCAAACCACCAAACGTTTGGATATCTGGAGAGGCGCCTCCGCGAGAATGGTTGCTTCAAGCCCAGGAACTTGGATCAAGGACGAAGACGAACAATAGAGACGGTTGAACGCGAAGAACAAATTTTGGACATGGTAGAGGAAAACCCACAATTGAGCACGCGGCGTTTAGCGTTATAGTTCGTCGTTCTTAAAACAATGATTCATGATGTCTCGAAGGAACAATTATTTCATCTTTATCTCATTCAAAAAGATCCTGAGAATCGCCTAACTTTCTGGCGATTCATCCAAGAGAAGAGAACTCAGGAAGCCGACTTCAGTAATAAAATTCTATTTACTGATGAATGCACTTTTACGAGGTCTTGCATAACTAACCTTCACAATGAACACGTGTAAACATCATCGGAATCAATTCAAAATTTACGTATGGATTTCAGTAACTAACAATTTCATTCTTGATCCGGTAGTGATTCCAAATCGATTGAACGGAGAGGCATATTTGAAGGTTTTGCAAGAAACTTTGCCGGATTTGTTGGACGATATTCAAGCGTTACTGCGTGCAGAAATGTGGTCTATGCACCTCCTCACTTCTCTTAAGCGGTTCGCGAGTTCTGACATGCATGCGAATTGTTGGATCGGAAGAGGAGCTGATGCTCCTGCAAGTTGGCCAGCACGATCTCCCGACTTGATACCGTGCGACTTCTTTCTTTGGGGTGCTTTAAAATCTAGAGTTTACTCCTCTCCAATTGACACCCAAGAAGAGGTACATGTGTGAATTTTAAATTCGTTCAACCCCTTCAAAAATGACCCTGAAGTAATGCCAAGGGTTGAATTTAATTTCTCAAAGAGGATTAACTCCTGTATTCAGCAAAATGGTGGAATTTTTAAACATTTACTATAGTTGAATGGAATTTTGGGTGTGAAATATTTAATCGTTATTCTGAAGTGATTTGCTTCTTTTTATTTAGTTTCCAACCGGCCAACCTGTTTTCATATTTTTGAATAGCCATTGTGAAAAACTTATTAATATATTTCTTCGAATATTTCGATTTTTTACTTCTTAACATTGAATTTCCTATTTGTTTGATCCGATGTAGCAACCTAGAAAACATCATTCTGTCAACAAGAGGTTGTCAAGCATAAAAAAATAACAATCTACCAGGCTACAGAAAAATATCCAAAGCCAACATGGTCAATATGTAATATTTTTGACTTTCTAGGTGGTTGAAAAAATGAAATCATGTAATTGAAAAACTGTTTTTTCGTGATTGATCATATCAAAATTTCTCAAGAAACAAATAACTTGGTAATTAGCATAGCTACTCAATATCTCAAACAGTTTTGCTCAAACGCAGACAGTTGAAAAATTATGGTTGATTAAAAACACGTTCGAGTTTTTAGGGACACTTGTGAAACGTCAAGGCCATTGAGTGGATCACTAAAAACCGTGAATAACGCACCCTATTACGCAGACCTAATATAGTTTTTATCGATTGAGTCATTCTCGAATTATTTAAAAATGAAAAAATCTTTGGATTCAGCGACCTCTAACGGCCAAACGAAAAAACTTTTCATATATGTAAGTTGGCCTAAATCGACTTATTTCAAGCTGAAGAATTTGTGGTATAACGTTGTACACTGAATTCACAAACACCTTGTATAAAACAAGGTGTGCCATTCGTAAATCATAGTTTGGCATGCTTCTAAAGAGATTCATGACTGAATTCGAGAACAACTGGGTTTATCCATTTGATTCTGAAGCTGTCCTAAGAAAAGCTTTCAACAGATCACCCTAAAAAATACGAATGCATCCTCGTTAACAGCCTATTAGAATTTTCAAAATAGACAAGAGACTATAACACAGAAAGTGTTCGCCTCAGAAGAGTAAATAAGGTACTTCATGAACCAGGAACGCAAGTGTCGGTACCACTGATATCGCTTATGTTGATGACACCGTCGATAACGTAAGAAAAATATCAAACTTCTGATGATAATGTGCCTCCAATAAATTCAACTTCCTAATAAATCATGAAAAAGATCGAAAAGGAAAACAACAACCCCAGCTTTATCTGTAGTTATGACTTGTGATTTTATAGACATACTGCAGAGTGGGCATGCTGCATTACTTGCAGAAATTGAATATCTTTCATAGAACCTAAACGTTCAACTAATTCTCAGAAAAACATTTATTTCTACTTCAAATCATTATTTGAATCATTGGCTAATTTTTCTAACCTAGCTCACATGCTCTACTCTCTTTTTTGACGATATTGTCGACCTAATGAAAGATGTCTTTTCTGGTCTCAAGATAGAAAATTTCATGGTAAAAGAATATAATTATATTACAATCGAATCTGACACTTTTTACTTGCGCTTTGTAAATAGAAAAGGGAAAATAGAATAATTTTCTTTTGTCTTCGAACAAATGTACAAAATCAAATTTATCAATAATATGAGTGATGTGTGATAGGTACATATAATTATTCTTCAATTAATTCTCTCTTGGATTGGAAAATTCTTTTTCATGAATATTGAATTATGTTTACTCAAATCCTTCCATTCTGTATAATGAACATAGTTGAACCAAAGACAAATAGTTATTTGATTTTTCTGTAGTTTGTTTTCATTATACAGGGTGCTTTAATGAAAATTATTAATTATTATTAATTAAACGCAGGCTATATCTACCAAGATATTTATTTCTGATCAAAACGAAAAAACAGGTCTATTTTTGTTTCAAGGGAGACATCTTTTGGAGTACAAAACTTGCCGATATATCAACCCCCTAAGCGGAGGTTGCAATTCTAGAACATTTTGAATAAGGAAGATGGGTCGAGTAATCACTCAAAAGAAAGGTGGTATTTTCGTCTACATTGCTTTGAACGAATTTTCATTTTTAATTGAGAACTGTATGAGATACAGGGTGGGCAACTGAAAGATAGGGAAAACTATTTCCCTGAGACTATTCAAGTTTCAGTGAAGTAAAATGGGACAGATCCATGCAGATCAATGGCAGTCATCATCAGGTAACATCCTCATCTCGTATTTCAACCCCTAAAGCAGAGGTGACCACCCTTGAAAATTTGGAAGAGGGTAGATGGGTCGAGTGATACCTCGAAAGAAAGGTATAATGTTTGTTTATATCCCCGTGAACGAATTTTCATTTTTGATTGAAAACTGTAGAAGATATTGAGTGAGCCTCTGAAAAATAGAGGAGACTATCTATCGCCCTGAGCTATTCATTATTAGTGCAAAAAAAATGGAACAGATTCATTCCAGATCAGAGGCTGTCTTGATCTAAATGAATCTATTCCAGTTTTTCGCATTAATACTCTAATAGTCTTGGGGCGATAGTCTTCTCTATTTTTCAGTAGCTTACTCTTTATCTTCCACAGTTTTCAATCAAAAATGAAAATTTTTCACGGGAATGCAGACAAAGATAATACCTTTCTTTCGAGTTATCACTCGACCCATCTACCCTCTTCCAAATTTTCAAGGGTTGTGACCCCTACTCCAGGGGTTGAAATTCGATATGAGGATGGTACTTGATCGTTCAAGGCAATGTAGATAAAGATAACACTTTTCTTTTGAGTTATCATTCGATCCATCTTCTTTATTCAAAATGTTCAAGGATTGCAACCCCCGCGTAGGGGGTTAACATTTCAGGCAAGTATCGTACCCCAAAAGATGTCTCCCTCAAAACAAAAATTGACCTGTTTTTGCGTTTTGATCGGAAATGAATATCTTGGTAGATATAGCCTCTGTTTAGTTTCCGTTGAATCACCCTGTACATTATATAGTTGTTGACATTTACTGAATCAACGATAAAATAACATAATTTCATCCATCATCCGGAGACTTGTTTCTGTTTTCAAACAAAGGTACTAAATTAAATTGATTAATACTATCAGGTTCTGCTGTATGGCTAACTACCCTTTATTTTCAAAGAATTTTCTCTCAACTATCGGAATGAAAAATTCTTTTTTCGTGAATATTGAAATATTTTCGCTAAACTCCTCCATTCTGAAAAATGAACATGGTTGAACCAGAGGCAAACAGTTCCATTCTTCTGCCGTTTGTTTACGTTATATAAAGTTGGTGACATTTACTGAATCAGCGAGAAAATAAACAAGTTTCATTCACCATCAGGAGACTTGTTTGATATAGAGTAGTATTTTCGGAGCTAGTCAAACTGATCATTTCTTCCTGGTATTAACTGTAGTCATGTAAAGTATAAGGGCATTCTGTATCTTCCATATTACTTGCTTGATCGTAGTATGTTCCTACATTCGTACTTATTATAGGATTGTGATGAATACTTTCTTGACCACATGATTCTTTTCTGAATCCTTCCAAATGGTTATAGTTTTCCTACCAGGTATCGCACATTTCGAGCTACCCTTCTTCATTGTCTTTAGGTTTTCTTATATCTCTTGATGGAAATGTTTCGACCCCTTTGAAATGTTCCCTAAGCAAAAATACTCCATCATATTAATTTGGATAGTTCGAAATTAGTTAAAAAGTCCTAAACGAAAATAATATAACTTGGGTTCTTAATATTTTGTGTCAATTGATGAAACGTTTTTCACCTGGTGTATGTATTTTATACTCATTGATTTCTCTTCATAAATATTAAATTTTAGTATATAACCTATGATATTTCATCCCACTCTTTGAATCTGCGTATATTGCTTCATGATTTTGAACCTTACTTTCATCTACTTCTTGTGAATGCATCGATAAATTTTTTATGAGATTTCATTTGGGGCCTTATATTGTTGAGTTGAGACATTATCTCACTATTATTTATGTGTATGTGTCGCATTATTTTCAAAAATCATTGTCAGCAATTCTCGAGACATGAACTTTTTAAGGTGTTTTATTCTGAGATCAATATTCAATCTTCCGTTGAATGACAAAAATCCTCCCAGAAGGAGCAGGTTTTCCGATTTACTTTTCATAATCGTCACCACCCAGGGCCACATAGTAGAGATACCATCTGCTTGGATGTCATAAATAGGAACAGCATATCACAGTGTCGGTTTCGTTTGACCTCGTCAGTGATGCATACCCTTTCTGTCATCAAGCCAGACCGCCATCTACTCGTTTAATTCATTAGAACGTATCGAATGAAGGAGATAGCGACCAACAACAGTCGCTTCGTTACAATGAAGTGAAGAGCAACGATTTTATAGCCTAATTCGGTCTCCTAGAACCAACGCATTCTTTTACGTTTTTTTTTTCATCGATATTTCAAATGGGTCCTCAATAAAATGCCAAATTTGAACGATCTTTATGAAAATGAATTAGAGATTGTGTCATGGAAAAATTAATTTGCATTACTAATGTTTATATTGAGAGTATATCTACCTGCTATTCACACGAATCTAATACAACTCCCAGAAATATATCTAAATTGAAAGCATTTTTGGGTTGAGAGATTTCCGAAGAAATGGTGGGAAATTGTCCGAAACATTACACCGTAGGTAAATAACCCAACAATTGATGAGATGCAGATTCCGAATGTATATACCAAGTAAACCTGCACAATACGGGATCAAAGTGTTTTCTTTAGTAGACAGTAAATTATTTTACACTTACCATATGGAAATTTATGCTGAAAAGCAGCCGGCTGGTACATTCCAGGTTAGTAATGCCTCCTCTGATGTTGTAGAAAGGCTATGCGCTCCCTCATCGCAGTCTACAAGGAATGTTACCATGGACATTTGGTTTACCTCTGTGTAAGTTGCTCACATTTTTCTGAAGAATCATCAATTGACCATTGTCGGTACCTTACCAAAGAACGAAAGACAAATTCTCAATGAATTCTTCATCTGTCAGCCCTTCATCACGATGATTCGGTTAATGTAATTTTACCAAGAGAGATTTGGCAGCTGGAGATTAAACTTAGCAGCACGCAGAAGGAGTGGAAAATAAACGGTCAAGGTGCAGAGATCAAAAACTCGATATGCGTTCTGATTTTGCACAAAATATATATGCCTCGAAAATACTTCACCATACTTCGATTGAACTATTCTACAGGATGTACAACTGAGGAATACCAAAAATATGATGTTCATTTGATTTCCGGAAGTTTGTTTCTTCTTTTCGTTTGAAAAATAAATTTTTACTAGACCCTTTTATTATGGTTCTTTTTGTAATATTTATGAATTCTTTAGAAAAATAGATTTTATTTTAGAAAATAAGAAATAATTTATTTCAGGTCTGTGAGACTCTAAGCGTCTCTTAGTGCAACTGTGAATCACGCTTCCACCGCAGGGTTATGAAGACCCCAAAAATACCGTTAATTCTAAGAGTTATTGATATACAAAATTGTATGACAAACCAGTTCCATTTGTGAATGGGAGAACTGTATCTGTTCTTCATAATAACAACAGACAATGTGAAATACACATTTCTCCAATGCAAATTTTCAAAGGGTAAACCTTCGCATCGCTTGTCAATATTAGTATTGCGTGCGGCCAGTCTAGATCCGTATATTGGCGCAGGCGCGAATAGTATTATGCGAATCCGTCACAGAGGGTTAAACCTTCGAAATACAGGGTTTCGAAAACAAAATCAAAATGATTTTTCTGAATAACTTTGAATGCACAGGTGAAAAATAACGATATTTTATTCATGGAATAAATTGTTTTCATATTTTATGGAACGTCAAAAAGTTTCTTCTGATAGGCCCATCTTATTTTCAGAATTAACTCTTGAAATTTATGATGACTAGGACTGATTAGTTCAAATATTATGAAGACGTGGGATGTAGAAATATTTTCAAATATTTGAACCCTCGGGCAAATTTACTTGTTTTGAACCAGATGACTTTTCTAGTAACAATACACATTCGAAAATCATAAATATAATCTGCGAAAGTTTCCCTGATAATTAAATACAAATTTTTTGCTCACAATTATTGCATGGTCGTCTATCAGTATGAGAGGGTCTTAGAAGTAACTGCTCATTTAATAGATAAAAAATGAAGGTTCATTGCATTTTCTCGGGTTTTGTTCCTGCTCATGGTCAACTCACAGGTAGCTCAATTGCGGAACTATAATTCCAACATATATACAAGGCCAGCTACTCACAGGGCTACTCACTGGGCTACATAACCATAACCAGTTATGGAGGAAAGTCAAAGTATTATTTATACCAAAATTGGGCAAGAGGTCTCCAGATGAGCCTAAATCATAACGCCCGATAAGCCTAACCTCCTTTCTCCTAAAATCAATTTAGAAAATCCTCGACAACCATATGAGAAGTTTCATAAGACTTCATGAAAAACAATTTGTCTACCAACCGGGCAAGTCTACAATTGATACCCTACACGATCTATTCAAAGAAGTAGAAGGAGCACTAGAGGCTAAAGAAATAGCCTTAGTTCCATTTGGAGACATTGAGGGAGCCTTCGATAATACCTCCTATACATCTATTAGCAATGAAGCAAACAATGAGGGTGCCAAAACAGCCGCTACTATGGTCAGTAGTTGTTGATGGCCTCTTAGAAAGACTGAACAACGCTGGCTTCAACACACAAGGCTATGCTGATGATCTAGTAATCATCATTAGGGGAAGGCATGATGGAATCTTATCGAACCTGGTGCAAAAAGACCTTAACACCGTAAATGAATGGTGTGCTGAAGAGGGACTCAGCATCCACCCAGCCAAAACCATTCTAATCCCATTCACAAGACGTAGGAAGCTGCACTTAAAGCCCCCCTTTCTGAATGGACATACTCTGAAATTTTCGGAACAGGCTAAGTATCTAGAGTTAACCCTAGATCAGAGGCTAGAGTGTCAACCGTTAGAGGTTTCGCCGAATCCCAAAATAGGCAATTCATTCTTCAAAAAGGATAGGTGAGGGAAATTAATTTACGGGAGAAAATAAAGTGGGAAATAATTTTCATTCATTCAGAATAAAATTAAAGGGAAGGAATCTTTTGTGAAATGAAAAAGAATAATCAGAGGATTCGAAAATACAGAAACTGTTGAATCAATTAAATTTAACTTTTCGAGGGCGTGAGAAAAAATGATACTATCACATTCATGAAAGATTTCCACATACCTTTCAGCATTGCAGTCACTCTGTCATTTTAAATAAAAATATATCAATTGAATGGGATTGAATCCCATTCGTTAATGATTCAAAAAAAAAAATTGGCATCCTTATAAAATCTAGTTTCCTCGATGAAAAGTTCGCTAACAGATCGGTCAATCCGCGGAAAATATCGTCCCAAGTTATTGAATTGTTGCAAGATAATGAAAGAAACCTTTGTTTTCTATTTTTTTGATAGTTTTGAGAAAACGAATAGTCATGAGGATTCCTCTGGATTCTTCGCTTCGATATGTGACAATAGGCAGTGTTTGTTATAAATTGAAGCTTTCAAAACGAGACAACAAAGTTTTATACTAAATTTTGTAAAATTTTCTCAAAATAATTGGGGTAAATATTTTCCAGATATACGTTGAATAATAACGAAAAAATATTGTCACTATTGAATATTTTGTCTTCAGTTTACATCGATCCGAAATTGTAAACTATTGTCCTCAAATAAGAAACATTTATGTGTCAATAAGTATTACGAAACATTTTGAAGGAAATAAAACTCTCAATTTAAAACATGAGAGTATTTGTAAGGCTAAATAGAGATGAGAAGAATATTCGAATTGTAGAAATATAGAAATATTGTTTATGGAGATCTATTTAATAAAATCATTTCGATTCATCCGACGAATTGTTATGAATTGAGATAAGATAGAAATAACAAAATTAAATGTTAATCAGTTATATTGGTATAGCTGATGGCCTCCATCTAGCGACGAGCTACGTGGTTGACATTCTTATCCAACTCAATTCATAACACGCCAGAATGTGTACATAGGAGACTGCAACTGTTCAAACAGTGGCTTGCTCAACTCTCAAACGCGAAACACAAACAAATAGCAGGTAACCGATTCAATAGCAAATTTACGAGTCTTCTGGAGAGACCACCTCTGCAATTTATTTTCCCCTAACGGCATTTACGACTCTGATTTACTGCACAGCACTCCCAGATAATATTCTAATGAAAGGTTTATTGTCCTCTGTAGAATTATGGTCATCACTTTATCGTAATTCTATTAGAAACTAGTTTGGATACTGTGAATACTAGAAGTTCGTCAACTCTCAAAGTGCTAATAATTCTGAGTGTAAACGTTAGTCATGAAGCATTAACAACAGTAAGATATCATGCAACGTAGGTTAGTAGTGTTTAACAATATTGATAATGTCGTAGAAATTGAGGAAAAGCATACATTAAATATCATTTTATGCAGCACACGAAAACAGTGTTTCTGGGTAATCGAATCTCCTATGGTCGTACATATTTTCTCTTTTCTAAAAAATAAATATGTTAGAGGTAAATTGAAACTAATAAATTTAGCCGTTGAAGATGATATCCAGATAAGTACGAGGGTGAATTGATATGTCAGGTACTGTACTGGGTATCATTTACTTTCCAACACAATCTCCTTTTGGGCCCATACACTTGCAAAAGCGACATCTGAAATAAAGAGCTCTCTCTTCCAAAAAACATTAATCTACTATATCGACATAAATTCTTTCTGTCAAATATATATATATATATATATATATATATATATATATATATATATATATATATATATATATATATATATATATATATATATATATATATATATATATATATATATATATATATATATATATATATATATATATATATATATAGTTGTTGAAGCGTAGATTCTTTCTTTCTGTTTCTCGTCCTCGTTGATCCTGGTATTGACCTATTGACCAGTGGTGGTAGCTTTATACTCCCTTGATCTCAAGTTGTATCGTGGGGCGCTCCTATTGGTCGGCTGACACTTTGGACATCCTTTGCTCTGACTACGACTTTCTATTACACATAATAGATCTAACGGAACACTGCTTGAGAAACACATAGTTCAGATACAAAAAAGAATATTACAGACAAATGGATGGAGCACCTATGGGGTCACCAATATCACCAGCATAAGCGAATCTATTCATGACAAGCCTGGAAAGAAAAACATTAAAAAACACGAAACTCACACCGAAGATCTGGCTGAGATATGTCGATGACATATTCATAATTTGGCAACACGGACAAGAAAAACTGTCGAACTGGAATCCAACGATCAACTACCCTTCCTGGATGTTATGATACGAAAACACTTGGATGGCAATTTAATTTTCGATATCAACAGAAAACAGACACATACCAACCGATATTCGAACGGAAATTCGCATCATCACCCCGCACAATTGAACTCAGTGATTAAGACGCTTGTTCATCGGTCGAAAACTCTACCTTCCGCAAAAACCATCCACGAAGAAATAGAATGACTAAGAGACATTCTTCAGTGCGATTGTTGAAATATTTTTTCTGCTGGTTTTCTTTTTCTATTGTTACAGAATCGTGTCCCAAACCCCCTTTCTTTCACCCTTGTCTTCGTTTGCAAATCATGGAATGCAAGAGAGAATGAAGCGGCTAAGCAGAAAAATCTTTGGTACTCTTTTTGTACACACGACACTAACACAACATAAACAGACAAGCTATTGCTACTGCAATAGCGACAGGGAAACGAGTTTTTTCCTCAGGTTTTTTCACTCGTTTATTGAATCATATACAAGAAGGTATGGTTCCCCTGTTACAATTTCCTGAGCTCACACTCGTGCTCTTTCTGACACACACCAAAATTATAGATATAAGAATTTATTGTAAATACAAATATTCAAAGTTTTGTAAATCCTCTCTTTTCAAAAGAATATATAGATATATATTATTATTATATATATATATATATATATATATATATATATATATATATATATATATATATATATATATATATATATATATATATATATATATATATATATATATAAAAGCCTCGAGTTTCGCATTTTGCGCCGCCAGAGTTAGATTCTCATAAAACCACGGGAAAACGGAAAAATCTTCCGTCGAACGGAGGGCTATCGGCCGACTTTCGCAGATTTTCGCTCTACTTTCCATATTCCGAAAATCTCCTTTTTCCTGAGACTCTCATACTACTCTCCTCAGTGTACTGTCAAAAGCTTTCTACAGATGAGGGAAAACCATAAATATGGTTTCGTCTCTATAATTGGGAGTAATCCTGTTGAATTTGTATCAATATATAAATTTTCAGTCATGTATCCAGTCTGTTGTTCTTTAAACGGTGGTTAATCGTGAAAATAAGATCCTTAATACACTTCTTCCTAATATGAAGTGTGTGTTTCTCAAGATATTTCACATATAATTCTCTCACTTTTCTTCGAAGAAGTCTTTCGAAGTGTTTGGCATTAATGTAAGTCCTTCAGAATTTTCTCAGTTTCTGTATCCTTCTTTTACAGAATTGGTTTTCAAATGTCAATCATTATGAGCTGTTGAACTCAAGCCGTTCTGAATATTGCAGATTGCAGTCAGATCTCTTCTTCCCTTCTGTACCTATGTACCATGCATTGTCTTATGATAGGTCTTGTTATTATATATCCTGGTGAAACACCATTTTAAGTTCTTTGATGTCATAAATGAAGGATGCGAATCCTTGAATGATTTGAGCAAGAAAGTTCGAAGAACCAATGGTCAAAAAATGCTTCGTTGCCGAGATACAGGGTGTTAAAGTTGAGAAAATTTTTCGATTTTCTCTCGATAAAATCTAGACTTCTCAAGATTTCGGGCTCAAATTTTCCACATAAGCTACTAAATACAATCTGAATCACCAGGTGAGGCCAAATTTTGGAACAGTATACAGGGTGATACTTTTCATGGGCCATGTTCCATTTTTACCCTCGGAACTTTTTTTTGGTACGCCACTGGCACTAACAAAAATAAAATCGAATAGACCATTCAATTTGAAATTTTTTGACTCCTGCATTTTGATCGTAACTATCACCGTTTCTGAGATATTAATTATTGAAAATAATCCAATAGTTTTCCCATATCGAAGCCATGGAGATATTATCTTAATAACTGATGCAATTTTTCAGGAATTGAGCTAAAATTTACATCAGATATCTCCTTATTGTATTTTTATAACAAAATGAGGCAAAAATTCCTGACAGTATACAGGGTGTTATTTTTAACTTGCATTTTCTCTTTTTGCCCCTGAACTTTTTTGTGGTGCGCTACTGGTATATTCTGAAAACAGAATCAAACAGATTATTCAATGCGAAAACTTTTCTGTTCTTTGTATTTTTCCGTATCTGCCACCATTTTCGAAAAATTAATCAACAACGCCCGAACAGGCTACCCTTTGCCTCCGTATATTTTTTCGGTGCATAACTGACGTTTTCGTAATCAGAAACGGATTTTGATTCAATTCGGATAATTTTGTGCTCATCTTGATCCTCATGTCTTTCACCGTTTTGAATTGAAAATCATCAGAATTTATCGTGTCTTCCTCATATCAGAACACGTTGGTGATTTCAAAAGGCTTAGTAGGCTCTGATACAATTTCGCAAATGAAATCATAGAAAAAACTTGACACTTCAATGATTGTAAGTTTTGTCATTCAGTTTGTTGTGCCTACATTTGAAACAGCTGTAAGTAGTAACCAATAATCTTTGAAATGGTTTTCACTAATGCAGAAATGGCTGATATACATTTCATGTACGGTGTGGCTGAAAGAAACGCAGTGCACGCAAGGCGTTTGTATCAAGAACGCTTCCCTAATCGAATCATTCCTGATAGGCGTACGTTTTCTGACATCCACAGAAGATTGAGAGAACGGGGTATATTCAAACCGAATCATGACTTGAAAAGGGCAAATCGGACAATAAGGACCCCGGAAATCGAAGAGGCAGTCCTAAATTGTATAGATGAGGATCCTCAGCTGAGTACAAGAAAAATTGGAAGAGAGTTGAATATCTCATTTGTATTGGTCTGGAAAATTCTCCATGATTTCTTGCTTTACCCATACCATATTCAACGCGTCCAAGCTCTACTACCCCGCGATTTTCCTCTGCGACTCAATTTCTGCCGATGGTTCCTTCATAACATTGCTCATAATCCCCTTTTCGATAGCGAAATCATCTTCACAGATGAGGCGTCCTTCTCGAGAAATGCAATCAGGAACTTTCATAACAATCACTATTGGACTGAAGAAAATCCCCATATGATTGAGGAATGTCACCATCAAGAACAATTTTCGGTTAATGTCTGGGTTGGAATAATTGGGGATTTCCTGATCGGGCCATTTTTTTGCCAGACAGGCTGAATGAAGCCTTATATCGCCACTTTCTAGAAGAGATTTTACCTGTGTTGCTAGAAGATGTGCCGCTGCAAACTAGAAATAGAATGTGGTTTATGCATCACGGAGCACCACCGCACTTCAGCATGGAAGCTAGAGAATATCTGAATATGACATTCAATAACCGCTGGATAGGGCGTGGTGGACCAGAAGCTTGGCCTCCAAGGTCGCCAGATTTAAACAGTTTGGATTTTTTCTTTGGGGACATCTGAAAACTTCGGTTTATAGCTCTCCCGTGAATACACTTGAAGAATTGAGGAATAGTATTACAGCATCCTCTGACGTCATCAGAAATACCCCAGGAATATTTCAGAGGGTGCGCACTAATATGCGGAGACGAGCAGAAGCATGTATTCTTTCAGGTGGAGGACATTTTCAACATCTTCTTTGATTTGTTCTGTTTGTTCAATTTTGTTTTCATCATTATGAGTTTTTGATATTGAAATCATTCACGATTATTTATGTTGTTTATTCATTTACTTCGATTTATACACTCAATAAAACACATTTTTGAATTCGAATTCAATGATCAGGAAATGATATCACCCTTTATACTTTCTCATAAATCCTACCAATCTAGTGGTGCAGATCTTAAAATGTGAACTTCGTTTGAAATTCGAGCTCAAGGTCTTCACAAATTGCCGAAATAACATGAGAAATATCTTCAAGCTTTCAATACGGAAGGAACTATACGATTACTTTTCTTGATTAATATCTCGAAAATGGTGGCAGATACGGAAAAATACAAAGAACAGAAAAGTTTTCGCATTGAATAATCTGTTTGATTCTGTTTTCAGAATATACCAGTAGCGCACCACAAAAAGTTCAGGGGCAAAAGAGGAAAATGCACGTGAAAAAATAACACCCTGTATACTGTCAGGAATTTTTGCCTCATTTTGTTATAAACATACACTAAGGAGATATCTGATGTAAATTTTAGCTCAATTCCTGAAAAATTGCATCAGTTATTAAGATAATATCTCCATGGCTTCGATATGGGAAAACTATTGGATTATTTTCAATTATTAATATCTCAGAAACGGTGATAGTTACGATCAAAATGCAGGAGACAAAAAGAATTTCAAGTTAAATGATCTATTCGATTTTATTTTTTGTTAGTGCCAGTGGCGTACCAAAAAAAAGTTCCGAGGGTAAAAATGGAACATGGCCCATGAAAAAGTATCACCCTGTATACTGTTCCAAAATTTGGCCTCACCTGGTGATTCAGATTGTGTTTAACAGCTTGTGTGGAAAATTTGAGCCCGAAATCTTGAGAAGTCTAGGTTTTATCGAGAGAAAATCGAAAAATGTTCTCAACTTAACACCCTGTATCTCGGCAACGAAGCATTTTTGACCATTGGTTCTTCGAACTTTCTTGCTCAAATCATTCAGGATTCGCATCCTTCATTTATGACATCTTATTGGGAAACACCCTGTATATATATATATATATATATATATATATATATATATATATATATATATATATATATATATATATATATATATATATATATATATATATATATATATATATATATATATATATATATATATATATATATATATATATATATATATATATATCACTTTTCTTCGAAGAAGAATGTAAGTCCTTCAGAATTCTTTCAGTTTCTGCAGTCTTCCTTTGCAGTATTTTTTGTCAAATGTCAATCCTTCAATTATTTTAAGCTGCTAAACTTCTGAATGTTGCAGTCAGATCTTTTCTTTCCTTATGTACCATGCATTGTCTTATGATAGGTCTTGTCATTATGTATCCTGATGAAATACAATTTTTAACGAAAATCATGAACTATACACAGCATTTTTCAAGAAGTAATTGCATTTTCCACAAAATAAGTGATTTTCTCGAACTGAAAGTTCCTGTTGTAATTTGCTTCACCTGATTTTATCAAGTTTTCCACAAACACCAATAAGAAAGAAACTTTACATTCTAAATGTATAGACTACCTGTTATTCAGTGACTAAACTTCTTAAAATACAAAAGAATGTGTTATTCACAGAAGTAGCTCAAAACATGTACCTTATGTGTTTTGTAAATATTGGAATATCCTGAAAAGCTCAAGTTTTCATGGCAACTATATGAAGAATTATTCAACAAATGAATTTTGAAGTTAAGAATTGCAGGTAATTTACTAGATCTCTTTCCTTTAGAGTTTGAAATCTGACTCTATTCTAACTATTATTAATCAGACTGGTTTACTTACACAAAAATATCTACGAAGATTATTATCAGAGAACAGGGATGTATTACATTTATATTCACTTGAAACTTTCTTGTTATTGCTTAATATTGTCTTTGCTTAATTTTCATTTAATTTTCCAACCTGTTTACAGTGGATCCAATTAATTCTTTCTTGTTATCAAGTGGATTGAAATCTAAAATAAATATTTCATTAAAATGAAACTACTTATATGCACTCTAAGTAAAAACTCACTTTCAAAGAGTCACTTTCATACATTTTAATTTGAATAACTTTACTTCAAATACATTGAATTCCATTTACATTTTGTAATTTCATAATTGTAGTCAAAAAATACTACCACGTTTATAAACTGAAACAAAAATTCAATACAGATGAACACAAAATTCAGTTTAAAATACCTTATCTATTATTGTTTTCTTTCATTGGAATACATAGGTTAGAACACAGAATGTAAATATGAAATATGTGGATTCTTCATTATGCTGAAAAAAATACATTACGATGCATTAAATATTCCTTAAATGACGTTCACTTACCTTGGAATGATTATTTGAGGTTTTGTTAATTTAACGTAAACAATCTCACAATATTAACAAATTTTTCTTCTTCTTCTCTTCTTTTTGTTGCCCTTGATAATATTGAACATCTGGACATTATCAACTTAATGGCAAAGTCCGCCGTACACGACGATGTCCGTCGTACGGGACGGATATTCGATCGTTTAGTGAGATAATAGAGGGGATATAAGTGTTCGTTTATATCCTGTCTACTCTTTTCACCTATGTTTCCGGGTACGGTCCTCTTTAAAACTTCTTCTTCTTTGCCTTGTCAGATTGAGAAACGGCGGTTTAAGGAGAGTAAGGGAGGGTGATTGGCTCCGCCCCCGTGTTTCCGTTCTATTCTTCGAAAATGTAGGTCTCAAAAACCCTCCCAAATTCGAAAATTAAGTCCTGAAATGACGTTTTCTCGCCGGGGACCCGATCCCGAGATATGTAGGAACCGTTCGAAGGTCGAATCCTTTCTCCCGGTGACCCCGTTTAAGTAGGATGGTTAAAACAAAAACCCGTATTTTGACTGCTCGAGGTTTGTTTATTTCGCGAATTTCTGGCCGTCGGAGATTTTCGGAATATGGAAGGTAGAGCGAAAATTTGCGAAAGTCGGCCGATAGCCCTCCGTTCGATGAAAGATTTTTCCGTTTTCCCGTGGTTTCATGAGAATCTAACTATGGCGGCGCGAAATGCGAAACTCGAGGCTTTTTCGTCGCCCGGGTTTCGTAGCGATCGAAAGCCATATAAATATTTTGTATAGCTGCAAAAGTCCATAGAAATTATCCCCTCCATCCCGGAATGTTTCGGAGACGTATTTTATTTTCGCTTTTCCGGATTTTTTTTGTCGGAATTTTCGTCCGATCGACCTCTCCGATCGCCCTCCGAAAGATCCAAGTTATCGATTTCGAAGAAATTTTTGAAAAATCGTCGCGCCTCCGTCGTTCGAGCTAGGGACTCCGAATTTGCTCGGATCTTCCTCAGACGTTTCTCTACGGAAAAAAAATTATTCGCGGAGGCCTACGGACCCCGCTTTTCCGCGCCGACCCTCTCTTCCTGCCCGGTTCAAACTCCAACCGTCCCCTCCACTTTCCTCGAAATAAGGCTTACTGCTTTAGTATTATAGATAAAACGAGCATAGAATGGAAAATATCTAGGATGTTTTAAGTGAATTCGCACCAGTATACTAGATGAATCCACAGAATGTTCAAGGAATTTTCATGTCATGTCATGTCATATCCAAATTCAGCTATGGTGTACATTCAGAAAAACAGGAGTTAATATTAGAAAACCATTCAACAAAAAACTGTTGATACATCGTTACATTCTACTCAAAACTCTATCGAAATAGTCCTCACTTAACTTTAGAAAAACCACGATAATGGCATACGTCGAAATTCCATTAAAACGAGAAATCTGAATTCGAAAACGAAAGAAGATAGCAGAGGTACGTTTCTACCATTGAATCTACCTCTCAAATTGGGAATGAAGATAAATTTCCTCTATTTGCAATATTTCACAGGTGATTACTCATTTCTTTGTTGAAATATCATATATGTTCATGACTTGAAAATTTAGAGATATAATATGAATTCCAATATGTTTGGCTTTTCCTTTCAGAAATTTAATTGTTTTTGAGAAAATTAAATTTTCAATAACTACTAATACCTCAGCTTTTACGATTCTGATGATACAACTTTGAATTAATCTTGAATGTCCGATTTTATATTTATAAGTTATTCTGATTGAAACAAACACTAATAACTGCAAATGTCTTCAATGAATTATCCCTATTGTCATTCTACTAAATTTTTATGATTTTGTTTTGAGAAAAAATCAAAACTGAAAGTAACACATAACATCTAATGTAAAACAAAATATTACTTTGAAGCAATCTGCGAATTTATATTCCGTTTTTAGATATGAGAAAATGCCTATTTGATTCAGTCTCACTATCAATCAATGTTAAAAATTTGAATATATCATAGGTGATAATTAAACATGTTTGTTTGTTTTTCAGGAATGTAAATTATCTTGTATTCGGTAATGCCACATCGTTTATATCTATAGCAAACTATGTATATAGAAATAAAATCGATTGAATCAGTATAAAATATGACCGCTCTTAGGGGCCCATTTGAAATATCTGGGCAAGGGGTTCATCGATAATTTAAAATCTTGTCATTAAGTAAATGGATACTGATTCACAATTAGCAATTATTTTCAGAGCCGTAGCAGTACCGAATACATCAAACATCGACTATGACTTTGCCAGTTCAAATGGCATGGTGTACTCTTTAATTTTTCTTATTGGAAGGTATATTTTACGAAAATCTTTCGTTTTGATCTGTTCTATCTTAAATAAACCACCATTGAGCTGAGATCTTTTCATCCACATTTTCGGAATCGTGGTGTTTCATTCTTTGGTCAACAAATTTGTCTCTTATTTGAGAAAGATTGTAACTTTTTTTCATTTTAGTTAGAAAAGTGTCATCTTTGAGGGCTATGTCCGTTCCGATGCTATTTTATACACAGGGTGCTGAAGAGTAATTTGTCAACTCAATGTCAACAGAATATCGCGAATGTACTAGAAAGTATGCGTGAACAATCTCATGTATGAATTCGTCATGGCAATCGCTAGATGTTTTGATGTCGAACATAGACTCCAAACCCGAATATGAGACATTTAACCTAAACACAAACAAGTTTTGATGTCGAAGTATTCTTGAGACCTATTCGATGCTATGCACCTCCGCGTAATATAGTTTCAACAAGGAGATGAAACCCGCAATACAGCGAAATGGAATAATTGAATGGCATCGATTGCATTTCGAACCAAACTGAATTCATTTTAATAACTAACCCACTAGTCTTTTAGTTGCAAATATAGATTGCGTTCTTCTTAATGAGAAACCCTTTAGACAGGAAGGCATTCGGTTTTTCAGGAAAGGACTCTACTGCCCTAAGTCATAGTGCGTTAAAAACCTTTATCCCATTTTCCATGTTCCATTCGACCTTCACCTACATAAATTCATCATTTCATGTTAGTTTCAAATCAAGAAATGACAAACTGTATGTTTTTCTCTCGAGAAAACAAATTCTGAGAATTAGATAAACTGATAATACATATCGATGAATATCTATAATAATAATAATAAATAATAAAGTTTATTACAATTGATTTCATATACAGAGTAATAAACAATGAAAAGAAGAGGCTTAATCATTCCGAAGAATGTCTCGCCTGTTCGCCTTTGAGATAGGCATATTTTGTTAAATATAAATTTATAATAACTTCATTTGCGTGGAATGTTTTTTTTTTCTATTTAAAAGTAAAGTTAGTCTCACAGCGCGTAATTACGAAACAAAAAGTCACTATGTTTCTTGAATTGTTCGTCACGATAGTTTAATTTTTTTTTTTCACAATCGGGCGTCAGTCAAATCCTGTATTTTAATCATAATTTAGGGTATTTGGGTCACAATTTAGGTTTTTTTTTTCTCACATTTTAGATATTTTTTCCTTCTTTTTTTTTTTAAGTCACTCCGCAAAATTTCTGTACCCAGTATTTAAGCTAGGCACTTTCGTTTATCCGCTGATTAATTAAGTTGTCTATTTCTGTTCTTCCGGCACAAATAATCCAGAGTTCGACTTTCTTTTTGAAACAATTGTAGTTCTTCAAGATTCGCAAGTCTACTGATAAAAGCTAATATACTCGTGGTGCCAGATATTTGCTGGATCTTTGTCCTATTCTTTTATTCGAGCGTAGTGTTTTGTAGTCTGAGTCTTTTCCCCTTGTATCATATTTATGATCAATGGGGTTTACATTCATCCTAATCGTAAATACTTGAGTTACCAGTTTCAGAGCATACAACTGTCTAATGTCAAGCATTCCTGACAAAGCAAAAATCTCATCACTCGAAAATATGCGCCCTTTACCATACATGATTTTCAGGATCCAATCCTGCAAAATATTTAGTTGTTCAACATGGCAGTCATACACTCCTCCCCACCCAACATTCCCATATGTAAGATGAACTTGCACGACTGCGTGATATAATATTTTCAGATGGTTGATATTCATTTCACTTTTGTAGTATTTGAAAATGCCCAGTAACCTCCGAAGTTTTTTTTGCCACATAACTGCAGTGGTGATCCCACCTCATATGTCGGTCAAGCACAATGCCCAAACATTTTACTGTGTCTGAAGTGGCCTCACTAATGATAGTGTCCTTGTCGATATTCAGTGCGCCTTGCTTTGAAAGATTAGATTCGTAAGAGGTGAAAGGTAAGTATACTGATTTTTCTGCATTTAGTGTTAGTTTATGATGTTTCAACCACTTCCCTATTTCCGCGAAATCTTCTTCCGCTATTTTTTGTAGATTTTCCCATGTGCAGGCCTCATAAAGTACTGTGGTATCGTCAGCGAAACTCAAAACAATTCCACAAAGTTCCATTTGAAGAAGGTCGTTCACGTATAATATGAATAATAACGGGCCCAATACCGTTCCCTGGGGAACGCCGTAAGTAATCTGCCTTTCATCGCTTAAAACAGTTCCAATTTTAACCACTTGTTTCCTACCATTTAAATAACTTGTTAATAACTTCAATGCCACACCTCTAAATCCATATTTCTGCCTTAGATAAGTCTATAAATATGCAAAGCAGCGGTACGTTTCTATCTATTCGATCGTAAATATACGTAGTTAACTCCCTTATTGCGTCCTCAGTCGATCTGTGTTCCTGAACCCATATTGGCTCTCCGACAATAGATTGTGTTTGTCCAGAAAGCTTACCATTCGCTGTTTGATGGTTTTCTCAAAAATTTTTGCAATATTGGAAATGAGTGTACTGGTCTATAATTCGACATTTTAGTTCTGTCTCCATTTTTATGTAGTGGCTTGATGATGCCGATTTTCAAACACTCTGGAAAACATCCTATACTAAAACATTCATTTATGAGATCAGAAAGTAGAGTGGATATCTCCCTTCTTATCTCTTTCAGCGTCTCAGAGCGTAACCCATCAAATCCCGGAGCTTTATTTGATTTGAGCTCAGATATTACATTTTCAACCTCCATTGGATCAGTGGGAGATAAAAAAAAGTTTCCCTCAAACAAAATTTATAGTCTTTAATATCAGTTGGCTCTTCTATCTTATTAGCATATTCTGCGCCTATTTCTCTATAGTATTCATTGAAGCTATTTGCTATCGAGATTTCATCTCCTATCATCCCATGTTTCGGGCTTCTAATCTTCTCAATATCTTTTTCAGATTTGAAATTTTTCTGCAAATTTTTATTCACGTGAGCTTTGGACTCACCACCACTTTTTCGATACATCTGTGTAAGTATTCTCTTTTGAGAAATTTATAAGTTTCTGAAGTTTATTTTTGTAATGCATGTTATTTTCTTTCAGGTTTTCATCATTTGGATTTTCTCGGAACATCATATAGCGTTTGTTTTTCTCGTTTATTGTATGAAGAAGCCCTTTTGTGATCCACGGCCGTTTTGGGGTTTTCTCGTATTTTTTACCACTACATTTTTGTTATTTTCAAGATGTTCACAAATTATTTCGATGAAAATTATTGTCTTTGCATTTGGACTATTTTTCATGCACATTTTTTCCCACTTTTCCATTTCTAAGTCTCGTTTGAATTTTTATGATTGATATATTGAGACGACCCAGAACCGGGGTCAATTTTTTTTGTTAATTTGCTAAAACTATCCATATATTTCTTGAGTTTTATCTAAGTGAATTTTATTATTAATTGTGATAATTGTATTTTGTAGATCTACCTGCATAACATTTCATATTGTTCCTCTGAATTCAAATTTACAGTGAAAAGACGGTCATTTGCCAGAATGATTCAATAGTTATATTTTAAATTCTCAATATAGTAGAATACTACGTATTTTTAAGGCAGCTTGAAATCACCCAATAGTGTAAACATAGACACGAAGGAATTTATCTAACCCAAATAAGAAATCCAGCGAAACCAATAATCGACTTTAATACCTGAGCTCTTAAGCACTCATTCGTATATCCACAGTTCCACAGCTGGTGTTTTCTAAATCAGCAATTCCCACGTCAGGACGAAGGAACGCGTCTGGAAAAGACTATGTAACAAGTACTTGAGTACCAAGGGTTGAGGGAAGTGAGGGGTTAGGACTGCTGGGTCACGCATATATAAGTATCACGATCGCGGCGTTAGGGGATCATTCAATCATTCATTCATTATTATGATTTTGATGATTATTGAGTTATTTTTCGTCAGATGTGCAGTTACTCTTATAATTCAGTTATTCTGTTTTCGAAGCCCAAGTGAATTTACTCTTTCGTGTGAATCGGAATTAAATTTGAGTTAATTAATAGTGCATAACATGAGTCCAGAAGAATGGAAGACGCAGATTGTTTCTCTCCGAGAAGCCGGACAGGGGAAGAAGAAACACCGTTCCCGCTGTGCCTCACAGGTGATTACTTTCTGGATTTATTTTCATATTTCTGCTCACTATTTAATTTTCACGAATTTCCTGAAGTATATGCTACGTAATTTCTAAACGCACTGAGGACGAGTTGAAATAATCATTTCTCAAATTCCAAATTATTTTCACATATTTTTTTCTTCTTGGCAAATGATCTATTTGAACTGCACTGACATTTTCTAATATTTATTTTGAAGAGTTATTTTCATGCACTTATTTAAAACGTTGCTTTCGTAACTTGGTAATAATTTGAAATGTACTGAATTTATTTTATATTGATTTTAACAGCTGTTTCAACTTAACACATTATTTTGAAGTACACTAAAATTCTTTAGTATTGAACTTCGATAACTATTTGAATTTGAAATGTTATGAAGTTTAATATTGATGTGAAACTTTACTTTTATAACTCAGAAAATTGATCTCATTGAAATGTTACTTAACCGTTCTGCCAATTCAAATCTTTTGTTACAATCTGATGAACGATACATTCGAATGTGAGAACATTTAATATTGATTCTTATCTTTGCTTCTATAATGGGCCAATTATCTATTTGAAATACCATAATACTTTTATTCGGTATATCTATTTATCTCAGTTTACAACTTAGCAGAACATACTTAAACGGTAACGAATATATTTATATTTTCATTGTATCCATTTAGGGGGAAGATCTTACTTTCAAATTATTGATTTGAGGTCCGATACTCTTAAGCTCAATAAGGGAATTTTCCCTGCCTTCAGGTGTAATGATCACCTATGAATAATATCATAACTCATTGGTATAAATAAATGACTTTAGGGACGATACGCATGTATGGACCCACAGACATTGAGGCTTGTATGTTGTCGGTATGAAAGTTTTGAAGAATGTCTGAGTTAGGGAATGTATGTCACGTTTGTGGTACATACAGGTGTATGATCAGAGGGCATGTTTACCTGGTTGGCAAATCCGCGATATGGAAATAGAATATGATCCGCAGTCAGTGACAATAAACTGCCCGTTGGCGCTTAGTTGAGCAAAAGAATCACGTACGGCTTTACGGGCTTAACTCTAGTTCCATATATAACGTTTTAATACTATACCAATTACTGAATTCGATTAAAAATACGCGAGTGAATTAACGCTTGCAAGTTGTCAGCTGTGGACGTGTTCCTTAGAATTTTAAAAGTAAATCTTTCAGAGTTTGGAGTATCAGGGCAACGACCTCGTCAGAAAACATGATATCATATTACCAAAACCCTTCGCTCGGGTCAGTTACCACTCATAAGATGGGTGACCTGTCTACAATAATCTCATATCCGAATTCCATCCAAAATATGGGTGAGGGCCAAGTAAGCCTGTTTATAATAATTAAATAATTCAACTTCCACTCGTAATATGGGTGAGGACCAATTAGGTCTGGTTATAATAATTAAATATTCCACATTCCACTCGTAATATGAGTGAGGACCAATTAGGTCTGTATAAAATAATCTAAGGTATAAACTTCCACTCAAAATATGGGTGAGGGCAAATTAGCCTCTATCTAAATGATCATATTTATTAAATTCATTAAAAGACGCCAAAGAATGCAAGGATAAGAATTTAATACAAATGCTACAAAGATCAAATAGACATTGTTACTGAATCTGTTTTGATTTTTAATTTCCTTACCTATGGTTTAAGCGACGAAGAATTGGTCGTATCACATCAAACCTCACATAAAAGAAGAAGAACTTGAGCAGGTTACTACAAATACACAACACAACAAAGAAATGGGTCCTATTTTATATAAGAGAACTTCAAGGCAAGTTCAGGTACTAGACGATCACATGGCTTTTCATTGGACCGATTTCAGTCGGTCTCAGGTGTTATTAATATGGGGAAGAAAATAAGATAATTCAGATATTGCAATTCACGTAAAAGCGATGCATTTTGCATCGTCTTTCGTAGACCGGGGTTGGGGGCGTTTCAATATGATATATATGAAGGTAATGCTGTTCCTTTCGAGTTTTTTTCCAAGTTTTTTTTTCCATTTACGGTGAAAGCGGTAGGTGAATGATCAGTAATATCATAGTTTATCACGATTCCATTTAAGATTTCACCTGGGTTGGAGGGATATTTTTCCGCTACGAAAAAATGATGCAAGCAAGTTCCACTACTAGGTCGGGTACATTTATTGATGAATGATTTATAACCGAATACACTCAATATGTTTTTGTATTCATTTACATGTTGATCATTTTTCGCTAGTAGAATTATATTCGTATCTCCTGCTATAATATGGAAGTCAAAAGTTTTTTTATGCAAACATAGTTGAAAATGATTTCAATGAAATTATCAATAGATGATTTCGGAGATCTATAGACAGAAGTCAGCTTGAAATGTTTTTTATTGAATTGAAAGTCTATTTCTAGGGCTTTGATTTCTCCGAAGTTTATAATTTGATGACTAAAATTTATGTCACTTTTAATATACATGATAACCCCATCATTTTTATTATAGGTTCCATTATTATCTAGAATATTATATCCGGGTATATGATACAATTCCAGAGCATCTACAATATGTGTCTCGGTGAGGATAAGAACTTCGAAATCACCTTCCAATAGCTCAAGAAAAAGTATGAGCTGTTCTATGTTTTTCGCTATACTTCTGATGTTAATATGAAATATTTTGAGACCTTTTTCATAATTGTGCTTATTCAGATCAGCAATACTTCCAGCGACTATGGTATCATATTATTCACATTGGAAGTCTCTTATAAAAGGATCCATTTCGAATAATTTGGTGTAAACTTACGAAAAAAAAATTTTTTGAATGAATTTTATCTCTTGAAATTTTATGTTACCTACTAAAAATTTAAAACTATTATTTATTGGTTTTTTTTTAATTATATTATATATTTTGTTTTTCGTGTTTTTCTGTTTCCGTGTTTCTATTTTCTTCGTTTCTTTGTTACTTATTCAGTTTCGATGCTAACCTGGAGCTAGTCTTCATAGGTTGAGTATTCAACCGAAGGAATACAATGACCGCTGGAGTCTCACTTTTATTCAAAAAACTTGAATCGTTTGAAAGTGGGTTCTGAAAATTTACCAAAACGGATATCTCAAAAGAGATATAGAGCACCTAATATGGTGTACTATTCATCGAAAATCAAATTATTGTTCAGAGAATACATTTTGACGGAACGAGTTAAATCATTTGAAAAATGGTTCAGTCGCAAAATTTTTAAGTCAAAGTAAAATTTTATCCATTGAGGAATTATTCATATTAGGAATGAGTACTCCAGGCGCACGCCAATTTTTGATTTTCCAATAAAAGGGCTATTGTTTGATTTTGCCTGTGAGAAAACGTATTGCTCCAAGTGAAGAATGTACGAGAAAGTATGTGTAGCAATCTCATTTATCAATTCATCATAGGCAATCGCTAGAGTTTATGATGTCAGAGTATTTTTGGGATCAATTCGATGCTACGCACTTCCACGTTATACAGCGATATCCACCGGGACCGTCCGTTAAAAACTTTTTAAGTTCCAATTGCAATATCAAGCTGAATTTTTATACGCGGCCATAACTAGCGATTTCCAATTGGAGTGAAATATTTTCGAAGTGATACCATTTCCGTTTATACAGGAAGTAAGTCATCACTTTGTTATTTCAAATGGCAATCTACTCGTTTTATTATACATCTAGAACCGACATTTGAGCAAGGCATAAAATACCCAAATTGTTGGCACTTATTTGTCAAAACTTTTGACAAATAAATTGTTATAAACTCGATTTTTGAGGAACATTTAAAAAAATTGTAGCTCGTAGATCTTTTACACTACAGATACAATTTTTGCTTCGGTGGATAGAAAAAGGATAAAGGAATTTTTTAAGCAATCTACACATGTCGAATGTTCATTGCGTTGTTTTGTATGATTTTTTCAATTTGGCCTTTTTCAAACAGAAATAACTAAATGTTTTCAAATTGCACGGGCCAATTTTTTTTTCGCCATCAGATGAAGCGTCAAATTTCAGATGGAATTGTATAAGCATGTCCATCTCTTATAGTTCCGAAATAATTTGGAATTGAATTTGGATGATTTTGCAAGAACTAACAGAATGCTCTGAAATATTTGAATCAAGTAGCTGAACTGGCTACGCTCAACTGACAGGAGCCTAAAATTAATGTACTTGTCACTTCGTTCATTCGAATTTGATATTTCAACAAGAATTATTGGTGATTTGAAGTGAAAATTTTTCAAAAACACCAAATTGATAATAAAACGGCTGATTATTCAAACGAGGATATGTTTAATCTCTTTTTACTTCATGGCGAATGTCAAAAAGTGGTCGATAGAACTTGCAGGCAATTCAATAACCAATTTCCAAATTTGGCGCCTATCTTTCAAATTAACCATCTATGAGTCGAATAAAATTTCGAAGCATTAGAAGCAATTTTTTACAATTCGGATGAATAAAAATAGTAGGAACTAAGCGAGAACCAATCATCGAAGATAATTACATTAATACGAATAAATGATAGCAAACATCATAGGAGAAAACTAATTTACGATCTGAATAAATGTTCAATATTGGCCCCATTTTGCTCGATACACTTGACAGCTAGTAAACGAACATGATGAGTTGCCCTCCTGGTTTCCTCAGGATCGATATTACGAAAAGCATTATGAATGTAAGTAGTAGTAGTAGTAGTAGTAGTAGATCTAGTAACTCTTCTTTACTTTTTACAGGAATAAGATACACTTCACCCTTGATTTTGCCTCATAAATAAAAGCAAGGGGCGTCAGGTTCGGAGAACGCGGAGGCCATAAATTTGGTCCTTGATTACCCCACCATCTATCCTCGAACATTTCTGTTAGCTGCCGATCTACAGCTCGTGTTTTATGTGCTGGTGCACCATCCATTTGGTAATAGCAATCCCTCAGAATGTTAAGGCATAATCCATCTAAGAAAATTGCTAATGTTCCTCTCAAAATTTCCAGGTATATTTGTCCTTTAAGATTTTCCTCATGAATGTGATAAGCCAACAAATCATTCATTAAAATTCCGAAAACCTTCACCCTGAATTTATTTTGGAAATCAATAACCTCAATGAAATGTGGATAATCTGTGGCCCAAAAATGTCGATTTCTCCTGTTGGTTATTCCACTTTCATTGAACTTGGCTGCATCAGAACATATAATTTTTGCAGAAGTGTCTCATCTTCTTGAAACCGAATTAATAAATTTTCACAGAAATTTAGCCGCTTGGGAAGGTCAGTTTGTTTCAATTTTTGTAGTCTGATAAAAGAATACGGGTGCATGTTATGTTTCTTAAGGATCCTTTGAATTGAAGTATAACTCAATCCAATATCCATTGATGCTGACTTAATTGACGCATGTGGATGAGCACGAAAATACGCAAGTGTATTAATTTGATTGTGGTCGTTCTTTAAACTTGATTTTCTTCTAGTTTCTATGTATTCTGTTCCTTCAAATTGCAGAAAATTGCTTCTAATCCTTCGGAATTTTGTTTTACCCATAGGCGCCAAATTTGGAAATTGGTTATCGAATTGCCTGCAAGTTCTATCGACCACTTTTTGACATTCGCCATGAAGTAAAAAGAGATTAAACATATCCTCGTTTGAATAATCAGCCATTTTATCATCAATTTGGTGTTTTTGAAAAATTTTCACTTCAAATCACCAATAATTCTTGTTGAAATATCAAATTCGAATGAACGAAGTGACAAGTACATTAATTTTAGGCACCTGTCAGGTGAGCGTAGCCAGTTGATTCAATTATTTCAAAGCATTCTCTGTTATTTCTTGCAAAATCATGAAAATTCAATATATTATCAAATAATTCCGGAACTATAAGAGATGGGTATAGTACATGCCGATACAATTCCATCTGAAATTTGACGCTTCATCTGATGGCGATATAAAAATCGGCACGTGCCATTTGAAAAAATTGAGTTATTGCTGCATGAAAAAGGCCAAATTGAAAAAATCATACAAAACAACGCAATGAACATTTAACATGTGGCTAGTGCCTAAAAAATTCCTCAATCTTTCTCCTATCCATCCAAGAAAAAATTGTGTCTGTAGTGCAAAAGATCTACGAGCTACAATTTTTTTAAATGTTCCTCAAAAATTGAGTTTATAACAAAAATAATTAAATCTGTCAACAGTTTTGACAGATCAGTGACATCAACTTGGGTATTTTATGCCTTGCTCAAATGTCGGTTCTAGATGTATAATAAAAGGGGTAGATTCCCATTTGAAATAACAAAGTGATGACCCACTTCCGTTACAACCGTAAATGGTATCACTTCGAAAATATTTCACTTCAGTTGGAAATTGCTAGTTATGGTCGCGTATAAAATTTCAGCTTGATATTGTAATTGGAACTCAAAAAGTATTCAATGGACGTTCCCGGTGAATATCCCTGTATAGTTTCAACAAGGCGGTGAAACGCGCAATATGGCGTTATGGAATTATTAAATGGCATCAATTGCACTTTTAATCGAACTGAATTAATTTCAATAACTAAGTCACCAGTCGTTCAGTTGAAAATATAGATTGCGTCCTTTTCCATGAAAAACTCTTTAGACAGGAGAGTATTCGGTTTTTCAGCAAAGCACTCTTCTGCCCCAAGTCAAAGTGCGTTAAAAACCTTTATCCCATTTTTCCCTGTTTCATCCCACCTTCACCTACATAACTGCATTATTTCATATAAGTTTCAATTCAAGCATTTACAAACTGGTAAATTTTCTTTCGAGAAAAAATTCTGAGAATTCGATGAACTGATAATGCATTTCTGTGAATATCTGAAGAAATACAATGAACGCTGGAGTCTCACTATTATTTGAACACTTTGTTTCGGTTGAAAGCAGAGTCTGAAGATTCACCAAATCGGATATTTCATAAGAGATATGAAGCACGAAATATTGTGTATTTCTCATCAAAAATCAAATTTTTGCATACAAAATACATTTTAGCGGAACGAGTTATATTATTTGAAATGGATGGTTCATTCGCAAAATCCTCAAGTCGAAGACAAATTTTATTTATTGTGGAATCATTCTATGAATAAGAGCTAATTCAAAATTGGCATTGTATTGCGAATGCGTACTCCACGCTCACGCCAATTTTCGATTTTCCAATAAGAAGGGCTATTTATTCATTTTGCCTGTGAGAAAACGTATTGCTCAAAGTGGAAAAAATATCGCGAATATACGAGAAAGTATGCGTGAGAAATCTAATTTATGAATTCGTCATCGGCAATCGCTGCAGGTTATGATATAGGAGTATTTTTGAGACCTATTCGATGCACTTCCACGTTATATGGTTTCAAGAAGGCGGTGAAACACGCAATATAGCGAAATGGAATTATTCAATGGCATCGATTGCACTTTCAATCGAACTAAATTTATTTCAATAACTAAACCTCAGTCTTTCAGTTGCAAATACAGATAGCGTCCTTCTCAGTGAAATACCCTCTAGACGGGAAAGCAATCGGTTTTTCAACAAAGCACTCTTTTGCCCTAAGTCAAAGTGCGGTAAAAATCTTCATTCCATTTTTTCCTGTTCCATTCCATCTTCACCTATATAAGTTCATCATTTCGTCTTACTTTTAATTCAAAAAATGACAAAATGTGTGTCTTCCTTTCAATAAAACAAATTTTGAGAATTCGATAAACTGATATTACATATCGGTGAATACCTGAAGAAATACCATAAATGCTCAAGTCTTACTATTTTTTGAACAATTTGAATTGTTTGAAAGCGGATTCTGAGAATCCGCCAAAATGGATACTTAAAAAAAGAGATAGAAAGCACGAAATATGGTGTACTACTCATCAAAAATCAAATTTTGCGCAGAGAATACATTTTAGCAGAACAAGTTATATTATCTGAAATCAATGGTTCATTGGCAAAACATTGAAGTCAAAGTCAAATTTTATTTATTGAGAATTTGTGTAAAAAGACATGAACACCATATTTTTGTTGTTTGTGTATTTAATGTAGAAATTTCTCATAGAAGCCTCAATTTGAGGTACTAAGATAGTTCATCAAGACTGAATATTATTGTTTCATTAGAAACGCCTGGGTAATACAATTGATCATCAATTTCAATGAAACAAAACCTAATTGCATCTTGAGTGATATTCTAACAGCCTGAATCATTGTCACTGGTCTGCCACTTCAGGAAATAGCGGAAGTTGATCTTCACTTGGATTTTTCAAATGGTTCATACATTTCTTCTCTTTAGATACTTATTGTATTTTGAACAGCTTCGGCGAAAATAGTATCACAGAAAAAGCTGCATTTTCCAACACAAATAAAAGAAATTATTGAAAAATTTTGGACTTCAACTTTAACTATCAATCGATGTAATTTGCAGAATGGACGACTGTTTAAGTTTGTGATTCGGATAACTCATATTATTTTGTATTCTACAGTAAACTTTCTGGCGACATACCATTCAAAACCTTAAAGTAATCTTTATAGTTTTTTAATGGATATCATTCACAATTATTTACGAAAACTCATAAGAGATTATGTGAGAAATGTAGCCTATAAGCAAATCCTTGTTATTATTCCGTCTCCAAGTGAACACAGAAATCATACAAGTGTATTTTCAATTTAACAAAAATGTTGCTCGGGCATTTTTAATCGATTTCCAGATCCTGATAAACCATAACGCCACAAGTTTTCCAGCCTTCAACAAAAATCAAGTTTATATGGATTACTTAAGAAACCTAAAACGCTCAAGAAGAAAATTAATAGAGGAACGGAATCGACAGACTTTTCATTTTCATCCCTTAACGTACTCTATTTCTGCCTTTCTGCTTATACCACGCCAGAAAATTCTGTCATCTCACTAACGCGGAAATTTTGCTGAACCACATTTGTGTTGAGGGAAGGGATCTTTAATGTCCAACACATCTCTGTTAGACAGGACCGACGTCCTTACATCTCCTCCGAGAGGTGGACGCTCAAGCGAATATCAGGATATGAAAAATCGTACCGACTTTGTGCGGATCGTACCCATATAATTCTGTGCAGAGGTCGAGCGATCTAACCTCCACGCCGCCAAGACGGTTGAATTGAATGTCTTGTTAGGTGCAGAAGCGAAACCAGAAACATCTGGTAGATGAATTCCTGCTGAAACGACGACTGTTAACTGTGTTTCACGAACACGTAAATACAAGCCCTTATTTTTCGAGAAGTTTAAGCTCTTGAAGAGCATGACGCCTCGAATTTTGGAATAAAATGCATTGAGACTATTCTTCATAAGATATATCATTTGGAATGATGAGTGTATATTTCTCAGCAATTGCCATTTTAGTTTCAGACGTTCGAGCCAAATGAATTTGTATAACAATAACTTTCAACTTAGGAGACTTGAATTAGAGCAATTATAATAGAATTATCATTCGGAAATTGAAACATTCTCCCGATGATTTACCCTTGGAAGTAACAAGATGATGGTACACCTCAAAACGAAGCTTGTGAACTGGCTGAACAATAGTTTTAGTGATAACTGAATAGGAACTAATAGTCCTGTTATATGACCAGACTGCCACTATGATCGAGTATACCGCACAACATCAGGAAATTTGGACGTTCAAAAAAAAATACGAACCACATGTGTATAAATTCTTCCAGTTGTCGTTCTGACTGCAACACGTGTCACACTCAAGAGATGCAAATTGTGGATTCAACCTTATGGAAAAAATTTTCAACAATTTTTATGAAAAATGATATGAGTTGAGTTTTTCATTTCGACGATTTTGGTTTTTTTCGAGTATGGTTAACTTATAGCGCTCCAGTTCAATACGATCTGGAAATCGTTCTTTATAGAGTCGAAAGCTCCAGCACTATTTCTATTGAATTACAAATGAACTTCATTTTCATTTTCGTCTTCCATGCTTCAGTTTTCCTTGGAAAATACTGGTAACGAAACATTAACAAAATACGTGTAGGTACCAAATCTGTCAGAATTTCTCGTAAAAAATTCAAAATGAAATTCATTTTAATTCAATGAAGACTACTGTGTGACTTTCAACGGCATTCCACCACAGGCCTCACCCCAAGATTCGTTGAAAATTTTTGTTTTGTTTTCAGTCTTTCTTCACCCAAAAAACATGATAATATGAATTATCTGACCAAAATATTTTCGGGGCAGAAAAATTTTATCACAAATGAAATCTGTCGCCTATTCAACGTATCATATCGATGAATTAGAAATGTGAATTTTCTTCTAAAATTTTTCGATAATTTCCTTTTTCTCAACAAATACAGCTTTTAAAATGTCTCATACCACAGACGGTAATCGAATAAACGAAGAAAAAAATCGAAATATGGGGTTACCATTAAAAATTTTAAGTGAAAAATGTCAAAGTCAGTAGTGACAGATCTATCAAAATATTTCAGCAAGTAGAAGTATCATTTAAGTTATAATTAGGTTTCTGTTTCATGGAATTCTACTAACAATTGTAGGAGAACGGAATACCCCGATATACTTGATTTTTCGAAAGCCGAGAGCGTATTTATATTTCTACTCTATTTCAAATGGGCTTATTTTGTACTAGCAGCCTTCTACACGTACTTAAAATATATATTTTAGCCAAATGTATTCAATTCCGCTGCCTACAGACACTGAGCCGTGCGGCAATTTATTTCTTGACATTAACTCCCCCGTACCACAGAGCTGTGTGAGCGGCAACCACGCGACATTTTTCTTACTCACATTTTCAGAATTGTGATATCTTTCTGATGGAATGTTCAAATTGAATAATTTAAAAAGTTGTATAATGGTATTGAAGCAGCCCTATATATGAAGTTATTCATTTTGATATGGATTTATTCCAAAGTATAAATGAAAGAGCTTTTATAGCGGTGGCATTTATATATATTTCTCAAAATGAAACAACACTTATTGTGACATAAATATAAAAGTTAGACATATGCAGTCGCGACAGTTTTTTTAGATAATACTAGGTTCTGCAAAGTTGTAGTACATTATTTTGTTCTATAATCAATAGTTTTCGCACCGCACGCGATGTGAGAAAGTGTTTTGGTAATTTTTGCACACATTTGGTACATTATTAGAGTTTTAGTATGTATTCCTAACCTTTTTGAAAATTTTATTCAGGCTATGTTCACCGGAGATAGTGTAACTTCCCAACAGTGGAAGAATTGTTTAAATCGGTCACGTAGTTTGGGAGCCTATTAAATGCAAACTAAAAAACAATCAAATCATTCCTCTTTATAATCGAAGTATTGATAATTTAATCAAGGAAACCTCAGAATTCCTGAAGATGTTATAATTAATTTCAGTGAAACAAAACCATAGATAATATATAAACTCAAGCTGACATGAAGCTCCTGAAATAGAATATACCTAAATATGTCAGTCATTTTTTTCTAAACCTGAAATAAATTTTATCTCGATGATCCTGTCAAAAATTTTTCTGGGATTCAGTTCGTTAAACCAGAGCTAGTAAGTTATTACAAGAAGGCCACATCTGTGTCACCCCGAAATAATAAAGCATTCATTTCGGCTAATTCTTATATCGCAGATACAGCATCAGCTTATTGTCCAAACTTTGGGACGGAGACTTCGGGGCGAACAATGTTTTATCTTAATTGTTTAATCTCAAAATGCTTTTAAATACTTTTTGGTCTATTCTGAATCATCTGTTTGTTTTCTTACTTTGGAACAGTTCGCTGCAGGGTCATAAGATAAGTAACTTTTGTATACGAAAAAGTTTATTCAACGTCGTCTTTGTGAAACCTTTTTAAACGGAACGACTCTTCTATAAATTCATTTTGCTTTGTTGACTCGGAGACTCGAAATAAAATTAATATCCACTCACGTCCCAAGGCTGGGAAACCACTGCGGGGTTAATACGCTTACAATTTGCTTTCCTGATTCAGAAACTTTTCGGTCAACTTTGGGGTATTGACGTGAAAAGTTTACCATATTTATTTAGTTCTAAAATAATGGAAATTTTCTATTATTCAAAATAAAGCTGGTTTGTTCTGGTCGAGCGCTTTGGAAGATACAAAGGGTAGTTTAACTTGATCTAGAAATCCCTTGTAAAAATATTAACATTTTGATGAGAGAATGTGAGATAAGTACATTAAAATGTTTCATGAAAGTGAGTTCTCATTAAAATGAAATTTTATACGTCTTTTTCAAGATGATTGTCAACGTTGTTTGGAATTTCTTTTTCAAATTTGTATTTTCATTCATATCTATTTATTTATGATTCGTTTTAAGATATCTCTATACCCAATGCTAATAATTCTGAATACGACGTGCTTATTCTTCGATTTCGTTATCACAATAAGATCACACTAATATTTTCAAAAGCCGGGAACGTTCTTATACAAATAATTCAGTTGTTTTGGTGTACTGAGACAGAATTCAGTTTCATCAAAAAATACCGTTCATTCAGCTTTCTCACATTGTAAAAATCAGATTGTACTTTGTAACACTTTGAAGATAGCTGGTAATTCTGTTTATGAAGCCAACCGACGAATTGATATTTATTGCATAGATTATCGTTTGTACGCTGCGAAAATTTTAATTTTTTGGGAAAAAGTGTAATTAATTGATTCCGCCGTTACTAAGTGATAGTTAATCATGATGATAATAAGAAAATTGAACTATGTATTAAACTATCACAAGAGATGATATTAAGAAAATTAAACTATGTATTCTACTTTCACAAGAGATTCATTGAAAACCATATTTGCAAGCTTTTAGAGAGAAGGTTCACACTTTTTGGTTCACCCTGCTCAGTCGTTTAATTGATCTCCTCTAAAAATGATGGAGGTTGGTGGCTATCCAAGAAAGAGATTGATCTCCTCTAAAAATGACTGAGGTTGGTGGCTATCCAAGAAAAGGATTGAAACCCTCTTTCCTGCCCAAAATAGAGGTGTTGAATTTGTCCTCTCCAAAAAAAATATGGATGAGGCCCTGTCCTTTCCAAAAAAAATATAGCTGGTGTTCTGTTCTCTCAAAAAAATTAAGCTGTTATTTTGTCCTCTCAAAAAAATATAGCTGGTATTTGGTCCTCTCCAAAAAAATACAGCTCTTGTTTTGTCCTTTTCAGAAAAATATGGATGTTTTGTCCTCTCGGGAAAACTGTAAAAGTTTTCATTTATCACCAAATGCTCGTGATAAGTACGAGTGACCTTTCCTCTGCTTTTATTTCAATTTTGAATGATTTTAACAATTGAAAAATGAAGAAAGCCTAGATAAATATATAGATATGCATATAATAAGAAAATAAAATGGAGATTGAATACACCAGACTCGCAAATCAATTATAAAAAGAAAATCTAGAAATTATAATAAAAAGAAAATATCACTTATTTTCTAGGTCATGCAAATAAAGCCGGAGAGAGGTCAGCAAGAAATGAATGAAGTTAATAAGTAGAAGAAATATAAGGTGAATATGAAAAGAATGAAGAAATAATGGACAAGCAATGTTGGTTAATGCTGAAAGGAAATGAACAAAGCAGTAAAATATTCCTATATGAAAATTAAGAATTGATAACGTCGAAACCATAGATCTATTAATGTGACCTAAAGAGAATATAAGATTATCGAGAATGGATAATCAGAAATTTATTCACATGTTGAGAATATTAATTTAAAGATGGAAATTAAAAATTATTACTTAGTCGCGCGAGGATCGAGGTATTAATTCAATGTTTGCTCAATATTAAAAGAAAATAAAGAAATAAAACGGATGACAATGGATTATTACTTACCCCTTTTATTTTAAAGGGTTATTAAACAATTCACAAATTATTATCATTAGTTAATTTCGAGTGGTTTCCCCGAAGTTTCAGTAATAAGTGTTATGGTTCGAATGTAATCTGACCTAACCTAACCTAATCCATTTTGATCCAGTGAAGATGAGCCAAGCTTGACCTTCATTATATTTAATATTCTCCACTTATCAATTTGTAGAGAGATTCATTTTTGTCCACATTACAGAAACTAATGCATCCGTTAGTGGCAGCCTGCCCCTTCTATACCTGAGTAGCGCAAATAACTAGATATCCAGATTAGGATAACTCAGCTGCTCACTCCAAGCTTATTCATAGCAATTCGGTAGTTCCATAGTTCTTTCTAAGTACAACTATTCGAATCAAAATGAACGCAGACTCCAGGCATTTAGTTTAAAATATTTTATGTATTTGTTATTTTTTCTTTCCTTGTTTTATTTGAATATCTCTTCCGTTGTTCCGCTAGTTCTTGGACAATATACAGAATAGGTTAGATAATAATAATAAATATCGATATAAATATGTAGATATGAAATATGTAAATTCTGAGTTGATTTTTTCTGCATGCTGAAAAACTATACATCACAATATATGAATAAAAGTCAGAATACATTCACTTACGTTTCAAACATTATTTTGAGTCTCCTGAGTTTTATTATTATAACATTCCGTTCGGGAAAATAAACGAAAAGGACAAAATGAAAATCGAACTACGTTAGCTAACCTAGTACATTTTATCTTTCGCTAAAATTGTCAATGAAATAAATTCAAGAATTATTTATTATGACAGATCGAATGTAAGACTAAGTGTAATTATGTTTGTACACACCCATATTTTATGCTTTCGCATATTCTGTTTCAGAAGAGAGAGATCACTAAATTAAAAATGTTTATAGTACCTGAATAATGATGGTGAAACTAACAGTTACTGACTATTTTCCTCTCACAGTTCTCATTCAGAAGAGAGAGAAAACATACGACTGCCAACCGAGCTTGAATAGTGGTAGTAAGGGCGGTAGGAGAGGTCACTGGCCCAGCTCCCGTGTTTCCGGACCCTTTCTTGAAAATCTAGGTTCCAAAAATCGTCCCAAATTCGAAAACTTAATCATATAGCAGCGATATCTCTCCGCGGAACCGATCTCGAGATATATGGGTATCGGTCGACACCCGAAGCGTTTCTCCCGCTCTCCCCGCATAAGTAGGACGGATAAAAGAAAAATCATTGATTCTTACAGCTTGACGTTCGTTGATTAGTTCAATTTCTGGCCATCAGAGATTCTCGGAATGAGAAAAATAGAGCGAAAATCTGCAATAGTCTGCCGCTAATCCTACGTTGGATCGATGAATTTCCAGTTTTCCAGTGTTTTAAGGGAATCAAAATATTGTGAGGCAACATGTGAAACTTGAGGCTTCACCTTCGCTCCGGTTTCGAAACGATCGAACGTGATAAAAAAATGATACATATTAAACTTCCATGAAATTATCGGAGACCTTTTTTATTTTCCCTTTTCAGGAATTTTCTCAGTGTTTCCGCTCGATCGATCATTCTTATCGCCTTCAGAAAGGCCAAAAGTTTCGGATTCCGAAGAAATCCTGCCGTTTTTATTTTCCGTTCGCTCCCTTCGACGTTTCGGCAAAATTTTTCGAAAAATCTTCATGGCTTCATTGTTCGAGTTAGGGGCTCCAAACTCGGCACGAACCTTCCTTCCTTCTCTGACCGGGTCAAACTACCGTAATTCCTTAGGATTATTCCCGAAAAAGACCTTACGACTTCAAAATTATATATGATCATTGACAGTAGCGACAGTTTGAATTTATAAAAATTGATTTTATATTTTACTGAGGAAAACTGAGATCTGCTGCGCAGCCGCACTCTGAAGTCACGAGTCATTGTGAATACACATTAGAAGATTACAAAATATTTTAGAAGTGAATGTGTGGTTCAGTACCTGTATTAATATGCTGGGAACATAATGCTAGCAGCTGGACAGCAAACGCCTTTCCAAAAATGAAAAATTATAAAATATACAGTACGTTATGGCAAACGTTTAATCTAAGGTTAGATATTTGGAGGAATAAATTTTGTAGTTCAAATGAAAGTTTCTTAGAAATGGTGTTCAACAGTTTTCAATTTATTTCAACATTTTTATTCAATCATCAGAGATATCCCGCATGATTGATTATTAGCATTTTCAAATTATTTATTACAGTAAAACCTCCGAATAACGGACACCCACGGGGATCAAAAAGTTGTCCGCTATTGGGGGTGTCCGTTATTTGGAGGTTCGTGATAGGGACAGATGAATAAAAATACTGAGACCAACAAATTTATACTATATTTTATTGTTTGAAATAATCTTGGATAGTGGTTTGTTTTGCTGTCTTCAATTTTTTCTTGAAAATTTCAGACTCACAGTCTAAAAGAGTTGAGGAAATATTTTTGGTTAGATGTGGATGGTTTATAATAAAAAAGTTTTCTATATCTCTCAATTTTTCACATACCTCAGGCAAACTAGAGATAGTGGTCACTAATGATTCTTCATCTTCACTATCTAAATCAATGTTCTCATTAGTCACTTCGAGACAACAGCTCTCAATAGAAACGTCATTGTTTTCTGTCAACACATTGTCATCAATTGAAGAATACACTTCCAAGTCGGCAAAAGTCTCTCCGATATTTGGGAACAGAAGCGATAGTGGGATGTTATCTTCATGATCTATGTCGGAATCGCGTACCGCACTGTCACTTTTATGGAAGCCGGCTTTGGCAAAACAGTTTTCACTACTTCCGGTGATAGTTTTCCACGCAGCAGCAATCCATATGAGTGCATTCGTTAGAGTTATGCTTTTCTCCACTTTTTCTAATGACTCTTCTGTATCCATAATCGATAGAAGTCTTTTCACGAGCAGGCTCCTATAAATTACTTTGAAATTTTGAATTATTCCTTGGTCCATTGGCTGGCAATATGACGTTGTATTCGGCGGTAGAAAAATTATTTTCACATTGTCTAGTGGAATACTTGAGTGCGATGTTGCGTTATCTAAAAGAGAACGACTTTCCGCTTTTCCCTTTTCATTTTATCATCGAATTTCCTCAACCAAAGGACATGATCTCCATTGTCATCCACGCTTTTTTATTAGAGACCCATTCTAGAGGCAATTTATCGACATGGGCCCCTTAAAACATCTTGGATTCTTACTTTTACCAATAACTAATGGCTCTTCTTTTGACCTTCCATATTCGAACATAAAAGAACAGTCAGTCTCTCCTTGGCTGCCTTTCCTCCAGAGCACTTATCATTTTTAATGCAAAAGTTTTTGCAGGTAGAGCGCGGAAAAAAGACCTGTCTCATCAGCATTGTAAATATCCTTAGGTGAATAGTCCTGAAGTATCAACTTCAACTTCTGCTTCCATTCAGAAACATCCTGCAAGTTAACATGCGCAGATTCCCCACATATAGCTTTGAAAGTAATTTTATGTCTCTGACAAAATTTCTCTAACCAGCCGTTAGAAGCTTTGAAGTCATTCAGCTGCAAATTTTGGCGGCTTCCAGTGCTTTCTCCTGGATTAAGGGACCAGAAATAGGAATATTTTTGTTGCGAACCTTACAGAACCAGTTAAATACGACTTGATCAATTGCAAGGCCATCAGTTTTGGGAACGCCCTCTTCTGTTGAAGATTTCCACTTGTCTGGAACAACTTTTTTATTTCACTAGCATTCTTCACTATATCCCTATCTGCGTTTTTCCGACGCCAAATTTTTCACTCAGCTTCCGAACACTCAATCCACTTTTTCACTCTCATCAATAATATCTATCTTCTCTTTAATAGACAAACGTTTTCTCTTTTGTGAAGCCATGATATTGCAAGAACCTACAATTTTAAACTGAATGGAAATCAAGGTCCTCCAGGTGGTTAGGATCTTAATTTTGGTGATAAGGAAAAACCGAGCATTTCTTGTTTCCAAATATTCTCGTTTTATTTCTATAGGTACCTATAAAAATATAAAAGGTACCTACCTACACAGAACTAAAATGACCATTTTATTATCCTCAGTTCCACTAACCATCGTAAATCCCGTTATCCCTAGTGTTGACAATTATTTCAATATGAATAGCGTTGAGAAGGTCGTATGTCCGATAGAGAGGTGAATTTACTGGTTTATGAGCAAATTTTGAATCTATCAGATGTCCGGGTCCGTTTTAGGGAGGTGTCCGCTTTTGAGAGGTATGAATGGCATGAAATATTCGTTTTGACATGTTGGGATTCTAAAACTGTCCGATATTCAGAGGTGTCCGCATTTCGGAGGTGTCCGTAAGCAGAGGTTTTACTGTATATTGAATATTCTCCTTCTTATTTCCAAACTTATTTTAATAAGAAAATTTTCCATTTTTACTCATCATTTGGCTAAGATCATGATTTTCAATTATTAATTAACTGTCGCTTTCAATCAATAGCTTCCTAATCACTATTAAACCTTACACAATACTGAAAGAGAATGCTATCTAAAGTTTATTTAATGTGAGAACTACATTCCTACATGGACGGGAAAGGCGAAGTCGCATGTTTACCTGAAATGGCAACTAGATTTATTGGGAAAGTTTTAGGGAATTTTTCTAACCATTCCAACTTTACAGTTTCGTCATTCCATTTCCGGATTTCGGAGCTGGGAACTATAAACCCTTGCATCGTTTGTGATCGGAAACGAACGAAATAATTCTCCTTTCAATGACAATTATTTACATGACATTATTGTTTCTTCGTGCCAAGAATGAATTTGTAACTTACGAGTTGATTTGAAAACTTCCAAATATGTTCACTTTATGAGAATAGAAACGATCGGTGTAATGTTTGGAAACGAAATTATAGATTGAGTTGAAAAACTTTTCTACTGAAAAATGAGTAAAGTTTCGCAAGAAATAATCGAGGTGAAGGTTATTACGTGTTCTTTCAAATAGGGCAACTTCATGAGTGACTCGTGAGGTAATATAAAAATTATGATGCACTAAATTTGAAGAGACAAAATTTTCATTGTTGAAACATTACATTATTTCCAAAACGATATTTCCATGAAAACGTTAATCTGTGTATCTTATCAATTCGTTGAAGTGAAAAATCGTCTTGAAGAATATTTAATAGATGCGACATGCGCTAGTATGATGCTGATCGAGAGGGAGTTCATCCAGAGTCAGGAATATTCATAAGTGTTGAAAATTTGAGAAAAGCTCGAATTTAGTATTAAGAAATTCTACGTGGGTGCTGCGTCATAAAAATTATGGATATCAATGGTAGGCGATTCAGTTAAATCTCCCAAAACTCTTAGGTAAATTTGAGCATGACACCGATTCTTAAATTCCAAAGCAAAATCAGACAACGAAAATGCAATGCTTCATCTTCACATAAACAGGGCCTTAAATTGTATCCACTTTTTTGTACTGTTTTACATACTATTAAATGAAGCGTAGTTGCTAGGTAGAACTTTTTTATTATACATGAAAATAACTATGTTGTTTGCAAACACACAAATTAATACCCTGTAAGGCATACACGCTTGTATCCTCGTTAATTCAATAAAGGTTAAATATTTCTCATTTTCTGCATAAGTCATGTCATGTCGTTAGAAGTATCTAATTCACATCATATTCATACATTCGCACTGCATCCTTGGTGCTCCTCACCAATGTATTATCTCGTGTTTGTGTGAAATTAAAGGGCAATTTTGGGTAGATATCCAAGAAAATATAAACAGTGTATACTTGTAGAATATACATAACAAAACGATAAGTTGATTAGAGAATTAGTGGTCTCAAGAGTTATGAAAACTATAATATTTTATGGATTATTTGAGCAAGCACTCAGGGGACGCGACAAAACAACCTGAGAATACTAAAATATCTTAGGGCCTTATCCTTTTCACAGCTGAACTTAGGGGAAATTGGAATAACCTTTACAATCGAACTGTTTTGAAGGATACTTCTAAGACATTTTGAAACGACTTGCGTTACTGCATTTTGAAGGGTCTCTGGGATATTATTTCAGCAAAAAAAACGGTCTCATCTTTAGGAACTCTAGTGGATGAAGCAACTGATGTTTCTTTCGTTTCTTCAAAACTGAAGGACAATTTTCGTGGATAAAGGCTTAGTATATCTTGAAATCACTTACTTTCGGCAACTAATTGTACAAGTAAATGCTGTTGAAACATGTAAAGTGTTGCACTTTTCGTCATATAAGGATTATCCCTAAAAGTATCTGATCTATTTTTATATTTTCCTCCAGTGTTATTCAGGCTCGTTTTATTCATGGTATCCTTAGGAATAATTCCCTTTGGATTCAAAAACATGCTCTCAACGACTTGGAGGTAGTCAAAATCGGCGCTTTAACTCTTGAGAATAGAGAAAGTCTCAAGGAACTGTATCAGCTATTTTGAGTCGATTAATACGAAAGCTGACGTAAATTCTTAGATTTTGAGATTTGTCAACAATTGGTTCACGGAATTCGTCCAATCTTTTTAGAGCTTTCATAAAATAGTTATCGCTAATTTTCCGACCTTACAGAACCAATTCATGGTTCAATAGATTATTATAGTTGAAAAATTCAATATACACTAGACACTGCTTCGTTTTGAACGTGCATTTTACTGCGCATGCTCCATTAAAAGATTTCTCTAAGAATATTGATGTTCGAAATCATTACCATAAGGTCTCCAATTAATATATTTTTAAGTTGATTTCCATTATTATTTACTTCCGTGCGACAATTTTTATGTTGCTCGATTAGCAATTTTGGTTTGAAATTAGGACACATACTAGCCAATTTCGAATTTCTTCCGCAAATCTGTTCAATCACATAGATCACATTCTAGTTTTCGTACATTTAATCGACGAACTTCATCGATTACAGTTCCACACGTTGAAAGTTACATTATTATCTTTACAAATCAGCTATAGAGCAAAGACTAAATGGAAGAAAATCCGAAAACATCACACGTTAAAAGATCACATGAATTTATTCTTTATTTGAAGAAAGAGAGCAATCTAGTGTTTGTAGAGTTGAATTGCGATTCTTATGATCTTATCATGAATACCTACTTGACAGTGGAATACTATACATATATAGTCTATTCACGTTAAGTTTAAAGAGACGTCATAGCTAGGGATGTCTGGTTGGAAAAGATTGCAATTGACAAGAACATAATAACTAGTCTCGCGCAAAGGAAGTACTAGTGACGTATGATGACATTTAGTTATGACAGCATTGAAAAGCGGCCTCGTCGTATTTTATTGCTTATTATAGTTCGCTTTCTTATGCTGATTGAAATTGGATTGAAGTGTTTCCCTCTAAGTTTTGCTGATATTTGAATCATTATTTAGAAATCAGTTCTTTTTAGAATTCAGTGTTTGGAATATTTATTCTGTATAAATAGTGAAAATGCCAAGAGCTTTCTCGAGCCAAGCCAAGACAATATCTAAAGTGTGAATAAAACTAAAGTTGGTGGAACCAGGTGTAGTTATCAAGATATTCTTAATTTTATACTCTTTTCAGATTCATTGTACCCCATGCAGGTAACACGCATGGTTTCATTCCTGGTGCAGAACTTGTTTTGGTAGCGGTTCCGTATACGTGAGAACACTGATTTAAATATTTTTCAGTTGTTTTAGCGTGAAAAGATCCCCTGAAGTCGAGAATGAAAATCCTTTTTTCGGCAAATCATTCGTACAATAAAAGAAATTCCTAAATATTTTCGTGAACATGTGTAATGAGGGTACATTTAATCGAACATTTAACGATATAAAAAAGGTTTACTGACGTTTATTTTGAATCAATTCAAAATAATATCAATTTTAAGTACTAGTATTCTGAAGATCCATAATGATCATCAGGTCGATTTTCATTTTTAACTCGAAAGTTTTTAGCTGAAAAAAAATTTTTTTTCCCTTACGTTCTTTGAAAGGTACAGAGATTATTTTTCTGAATGTTTTGATATCCCACACTAGGGATCTAAGATGCGTAGTTTTCAATATAGAAAATTTTATTTTCGGGAAAGTAAGGTCGCGAGTTAATTTCATATGCCTCAAATTGACATCAGACAAAGTTTTCTCGAGAAAAGAATCGAAGTGACAATCGAATTTATTCTGAGAAAAATTCATACCACTACCTCTTGAATGAAACAGCCTGAATTTCAGAAAATACGCATCTCAGTCCCCCACTATGGGTATCAAAACACTCAGTCGACCTGTCTGAGCGTTTAGCGCGAAAGTCAAAAATAAAGAAATTATGAATTTTATTCCATACTTCACAATCGCACTAAATAGGAATTTTGGAAACATTGGCAACATCCAAGAAAACTGGTTGATGACTTCACATTAAACTTAACGTGAATAGGCTATACAATCTGAGATAAGGAATTCAGTCATGGGAACCATTGCGTAAGTAACAAATAGTTTTTTCCCAAATCTTTAGCGTCCACTTGTTGATTTTTCGAATCAAATTGTTTTCTCTAATTCACTCATTTGTTCAATACATTTTCTCGATTTTTTATTATATCGTAAGATATGAGGTTTTTGAAGCCTATACTGGACGAAAGCACGTGGCTGATATCAACGAAAAATATCATTCAAGAGACAAATAGATCGGTGACTCATGTACAAGTCAAATCTTGTGGACCAAGTAATGATCCTTAGAAATGCAGCCAATCTAACTTAAACCTGACATCTTTTAGTCTCAGGAATTTTTGAGCAAAAAAATAAGGATATCGGACATATCAATTTTTCAAACAGGTAAAAATCAGATAATATTCGAAATTATGATTCTACCGGATCAGGAAAAGTAATAGGACTTTTGAACCAAAAGGGATAATTTTGCTGCCGCAAAGGAAATACATTCATTCAAATTAAAAGTTATATAAAGAAATATTATTGTTAATAATTTTATTTCATTACTTTTAATGATTCAGTGTTTCAGGGGGACAGTATTCGCTGTTATTCCGCAGAATAAATATTGAGGTCAGCTTTCCGACCAATAAGCAACATTCTATTACATAACAAAACAAAGAATCATTGAGAATCCTCAAATCCTCATTATCTTGAAGCTATCAAAAAACATATAGGTCGAGATTCTTTCATACCTGCTAATCTATTCCACTCAAAACTCATAGCTCTTATTTCCAACAGAAAAAGACAAAGAAACATCGACTACAGTACATTCTGCGGGGACGATGTTTCCCATAACCCCATCGATCTGTTATCTATTCAGCCTCGATAGTTGAAAATGAAAAAATGTTCAATCATTAATTTGATTCTTCCTTGCCTAACTCGTGTTTTTCTCCGTATCAAGAAGGACAAATATAAAGAATTCTCCAAGAAAAATGTGATCGAGAAAAATTTTGATAATTTGGATGTTTGGCAAGTAATGAAATTTTATCAGTTCTTTTCCAGCTATATGGTACATTTCTTCAGGAACAATTAGTTCAAATTTGTTTCTGTGATACAATGCCTCTGAATGTCTCAAATAATTTTCGAGAATATCATATTTTCGAAAGTCTTCTGTATCTCAAAACTTTTTTAAATGACTTCAATTACAAAAAGATGTAGTTTTTGGTTTGGTCTAGATAACATTTACAGTAATTTGTTATTGCAGTCCATTGCTCCTATTCATGACAACTGGCCGTACCGTACTACTTCTCTGTGGCCCCAGTTGACGGTAAATTTGAAGGGAAGAACGGAAAACCAGCTCCTTCAAGAAAGGATATTTAACATTCTACGGAAGGTTGAATATTGTTCCTTAAATAAAATTTCTGTTAATTATATGTTCTTTACTTTTTTCAACTAAACACCTCAAAAGGTCTAGGGACCACTTCTGGATATCGATATATCGTATCCAGAACGATCAATATGGATGATTTTTTCAAGAAATGAACACCTGCATCAATTTCTCACCAAATTATGTAGAGTGCCGCAACAGATTTCAGTTTTTTATTATAAAAAGATAAAATGCAGCAGATGCGATGCTGCTTTATATTCATTTCATGTATTCAGTGTTTGAAATCAGTTAGTTGGCACTTTGTTTCTGTTGTAAGCACAAATAAAAGATTCAAGTTTTGTGATTCGACCATTAAAAGACGACATTTGACTAGAGAAGCGATGTTGGTGCCAAGAACACGTAAACTGGGATCAAGAAAGGTGGGCCACAATTCTCTTCAGTGATGAATCTAGATTTAGTAATAATTCGATTCGGGAAGAATTCGAATATGGAGGAACCTTGAAAACGAAACCGTCTCCAGCATGCTCGAGAAGTTGTTAGACAGGGAGGCGGATCAGTTATGTTTTGGGGAGGTATACGCCTTGGTGGAAGAATTGACCTCGTTTTCATACATAACCACCTCACGGGAAATTCTTACGCAAATGAGATAGTTTTGCCTATAGTGGTATCGTATCTCCAAACAATGGGTCAAAATCCACTCTTCCAACAAGATAATGCCCCTCCTACTCGTGCAACAGTTGTCTTGAACGTTCTTGAAGAGAATGATATCGATCTTCTACCGTGGGCATCCTGCTCCCCAGATCTGAATCCCATCGAGCATGTGTGGGACACCCTAAAAAGAAATCTCCTGCGTCAAAACGTCTTCCATCATGAACAGGAGCTTCGATTATCAGTTCAGGGGGCTTGGAATGGCTTAGGCCAAAATGTAATTGACAATTTAATATTGAGCATGCCGCGACGATGCCAAAGTGTCATTAATAACAGAGGTGGACTGTCTGGGTACTGAAAAATATAAGTGCTTCCATATCGTTTAGAAAATATTAGTTCAGGATTTTTTTTGTGTTTTACCAAATTTCGTCATTATCAAATTTAAATTTTTTTTTTATAATAGGTGCTTTGGAAAAGTCAAATATTATTTTGTTTTCTTGAGAATACATTATATACAATACACCCTAACAAAAACCGAAAGATTTCTATAAATTCGAATCATCAAATTCATATTTTAAAGATAGTGGTAAGTGTTCCTAGACTTTTTGAGATGTTTATGTTTATCAAAGTAGAAGAACTCATCAAGCACTATTCATTTACTTGTTTTGCACTATCAATTATTTTGTTGTGATTAATAATGACTAAGGTAGTGTCGTTTTACAAGGAGAAAAGCACAGTTCGAAGAAATCTATTCAGTAACTGTAGAAGATATAAAATAAATTGTAGTGCATTACGTGAACTAGTGAACTAGCAATTCTTCAGTCATTTACCCCCTTGACTAATCGCATAAGGTTAGAATACTTTCGCACCATAAAATAAGAACTTGCTGCGCTTAGAACTTTTTTACACTCTTATCAGCTTCTTGACTCGAAACAAAATTTCTATCTCATTCGCGATCAAGACATTTATGCTAAAGGATGTGTCAATACTTCCGTAAGTAGTGACTGAATTAATTACATTTTTCGGAAAAGTGAAAGTTGGACAGTTGTTTCTTTTAGTGTATTCCTACTTCAATTTGTTTTATTATCAGTTCATTGTATGAATTCAAATCATAAATATGTTTTTACAGTTTAATGATGTAAATTCATCCTACCACTATCACTTGTGGTAGTATAATAAATAGTTTAATTTCTTATTCTCATCATGAGTAAATATCATCTAGTAACGGCGGAATCAATTAACTATTTAAATTTATCTAGAGCTGACAAGATGTTTCTGACGAAGAACAAGATGGAAGGCTAGATCTGACTTGGCGTCGGATGAGGTAATCCAAAGTGACCACGATGATACTTTTAAAATAAATGAATCTCTTGTACATTCAAGCGGATGGTCAGAAAATAATGAAGATATCTCTCCAAAGCAAAGCGACGATCTTCATTTTATACGGCATTACGGCAGATATGAATAAATAGAAATGGTCAGTTTCAGCGTTCGGGCGTTGTAAATTCATAAGGCCATGACATAACTTCACACTTACCAGATGTTCAAGCAGCGAAATCAGCGAAGACCCCTCTGGAATGTTTTATTTCGCTTTTTTGTTTTTGACATTTTGTACTTTCTCATGACAAGTACAAACGAGTACATCAGAGAAGTCAGAAACAATTTCCAAAGAGAAGGTAACACTAAAGATAACGACTTTGAAGAAATAAAAGCGTTTCTGGAAATGTTAGTCATCTCTGATATAGAATATTCCGCCTGACCTTTAGTTGTCAGCATTTTTTATTTTCCAGCGATGCCTTAGGTTCCACCATAGAGCAACCCGAGCTGAACGTTTACCAGTTTATAATTTGGTAGCTATCAGAAATGTTGCAACAATAATTTGAAAAAGCCAACCCGCCAGTTTAAAATTGATGATAAGTTACCGATTGATTGAATCAATAGAAGATAGTTTGCGAAGTTTTGCCAAAGACAATTTGTGAACGACCAGGTTAACGAACTCTTGAACCGCCTTACAAGCTCAATTTAGTTGGAATGGTAGCTAAAAAATAAACCAGATATTCATCAGACTGTTGTGCCAAATAAGAACAGATTTCAGTCATTTTCAGGTTTTCAAAATATAACGAACATGCTTTCGTATGCTGAATGTCCCTGACTCTGCTGATATCAATCTAACATCAGGTGAACAACTAAAGCCTGAATGAATTACCCATTTCAACCGCACGTAAGGGTGAGAGGATACAAATGATCAGTTCTATATTTATTATAGTATAAAAAGGCTTAAAATCGATGGTTTCTAGCAATTCCTTCAATCTTATAATTTCCACAGGCTGAAATGCCCTCGTTGTACATCGAGCAAATACAGGCAAATTATATACTCACGTGGGACTGTATATCGAACTTGACCGAATTCGTGTGAGACCATTAACTGTAAACCCATGTAACTCCTAAATTTGCCAGATAATGTCGTTCATAATCTAGACAATCACAAAGCATGGGAGTTGCAACGATCAAAAAATGCCAACAAAATTAATAAATATGCAACTGTGAGATACACTCAACAAAATTAATTGGGAATCACTAGGTATTTCACATTATTGATTGTTTTCAAGCATGGATCTTTGACTACTTAAGGAAAATTAAGTTTTTTGTTGTGAAAAACTGGATAGTATGATAAGAAATATTGAATTATCACCGCATGTTTGGAATATTGTACTCATTGGTCACTGAGATTTGAAACTGTGGATTTCAAACTTTAAAAAGCCTATAATCACTCAATTTTTCGTTGATCTTTTCCTCTTTTAATTCATCCATTCTATCTCTCATCTCCAGATTTTCCTTAACCAAATTCAAATTTCCTCTTATTTCGTCCCCAACCTAGTACAAATTTTCCTCCATCTTTTCTTCACCCTTTTTCAGATTTTCATTCATTATTCCTTTCACCTCATTCAAATCTTGTTTCAGATTATTCAAATCTTCCAACATATTTTCTTCTAGTTTAGTTAAATTTTCAGCTAATTTAATATTTTTTATTATATTCACTCATAACCAACACCTGACACCTATTGTAACGTTTCTTAGTTCTTGAAATTATATGTGGGTTCAAATCAAACACTTCAACGTTACAAAACTCTAACTAGTTTATTTACATGAAGACCGAACAATGATAACACTAAACTAAATGACTAATTTATATAACACAATCGATACTGCTTAATTTATCTCTAACACTCTGTCCACTTATTCGCTCTCTGTATTCAAACCTCATTCTTTGCACTTCGCGCTCTCTTCCTATATACAAGTACGAATTGTTTTAGAACATTTGCGTAACTTCGGATCTGTTCCAGATCTTCGTTCGAGAACCTTTCGGAACACTGATTTCTCTGTAATATGGCGCGCTGAAACCTTTCAATCTTTCTGGAATTCTCCCGAAAGTTCACCGCACTCATCAGTCCGCCGGGCGGTGACGATTGGATATCGTTACAATACTATCAATCCCTCGAAATTTCCAAAATCCCTGAGGTAATATTCAGAATATCGGATGATTCAATATTAATTAGTTTGTCTGTATATTATCTTAGTTAGGATGAAAGTCATACAGATTGTTCCTGAAAACAATATTATTTTGATTTTAATCTCAATATGAGTAAAACATACTAATGCTCACTAAATAATTAAACAGTTAAAGAAAGAACGCCAGACTTAAGTTTCACAAAATTCGTTCTGTTAAACTACATTGTCATCGGCTAATCAATGTTAGGAACACAAATCAGTAACACCACGCATCGCTCAAATCCTTCGAATTAACTCAGCCATGAGAATAATGTCATTTTCATATTGGATTTTACAAACCTTATTCCAAGTACAATAGAACGAACAATTGCATATGATATCGGATGCATGTTTCACGTGGCTTTGAGTAAGTGAATTGCTGTTCACTTTGAGATAAAACTGAAATATCGAAAAGTCGTTCCAATTCATACTTACAATACCACAATAACCGAATTCTTAAACGTTATTCAAGTATTGAAAGAACTTCATCTAGCGGGGAGTGATTAACATCTGAGGCAACAATTTATCAGCTATGAAAATCCCTTCATATACCTCTGTCCCACAGATTCATAGCCGCCTCCTTCACCACTATGTGTAGTGGCGGGACGCACAGAAGACATTCCATAGAAGCCGTGGGTGTGGATCTCAAGGCTCTCGTGGCTGCTAGACATGCTTGCCTTAGGATCTTGTTTATTTTGATCGGTTTTATCTCCTTGTCCAGTGCAGGCTACCATACTATGGCCGCATAGGTCAGGAGCAGTCGTATCGCCGTATTAAATTTGGTCTTAGTCTCCATCTGGGAATAATCTGCGGCAGGGCCAGAGTGTGTTTTGTACTCTTTATGCTCGTCTTTCGATGTAATTTTCCCAATTTAGTTTGGCGTCAAGCATCACTCCAAGATATTTTACTTGGGTTAGGTTAGGTAAATTCCTCGTTAAAAAGAAAGGGTGGGTTAAAAAGCGATAGTAAATTGAATCATATCTGTTTTGTTTAGATTAACAGACAGCCTCCTGCTTAACTTCGCATATGCTGCTGAGATTTTTACCACGAACTAGGAGGATGAGAGCATCGGCCCAATCCACCGCAAAGTACCCTCATCGGGAAGGGCCGCTAGGTGCCCATCCATCACGAGGTTAGGTTAGATAGATAGGAGAGGAGATAGTGGTTCTTTCCAGGACATCCCCTGCTGGCCGTCCTCCGGACGGTCGAATCGCCGAGATGAGGCTCGATGAGCCTGGTCGACAGCAGATGTCCCACCCACCTTGCTATATGTTGTTTACACTTCCATTCAAGATAGCTTCGTCTATAGAGTTAAAAAGCGTGTTATAGAAAACTCCCCTATGAATGAATATTCCTACCCTATTACATAGTATAGTGCTGAGTCGACTGATCTACTTTGCTCGTAGGCATGTTGAGTGATATGTAGGGGGCGCTCCGCTAGGGTATTCTTACTAAGATAGCTTTCTACTAGTCTACCCATATTCTTCAGTAGGAAGGGGTCCGGAACTTATCTCAAGTCTAGGCAGGATCTGAAGATGTGGATTAAATTCTCAACAATTTGGTCTATTCCTTTTATTAAGTGTGCATGGTATATACCATATGCTTCTGGTACTTTATATAGTTCTAAGGTAATTACTGCCCACGGAACCTTTTCCATCGTAACTACCATTGGAGCTATATTCCAGTTTGCTCTGTCAGAGTATCCATTGGACTTCTAGATAGCTGTGTTGTCGTTGAGGACACCCGGAAACTGAACCACCAGGTGTCTCAGTGTCTCATTCTTCGTCTGTGTTTTTACTCCTCTCGGTGTATCAAGACTTTGGATGTCCATTGGTTCTGCCTTAGAAAGGATGCGTCGAAGACAGTACGCCTCCGGTACACACTCTATTTCCTCGTAGTAGATATCCATGCTTCTTTTTCGGATGATTTGATCAATTCTCTTTAGGCTCTTTAGGCCTCTTTGTAGCTGTCCTATCGCTTTTCGTGCTAGTGCGCATCGCTTTATTTAGGAGTCGTCTGATTTTCATCCTTTGGACAGTGAGTTCGGCTGTACACCATAGGCTTTTCTTCCTGCCTCAATTGTATTGTATAGGGCTACTGCTGTTGAACGCCGATATGATGAAGGTTTGCTGTTTCTCAAATATATGACAAATGTCATATTTTTCGAACGGCTGTCAAAATTTTTTCGCAAATTTTTCTTAAAATTAAGCAAGTTCCACGAAGAAATAATATATGGGCGATGTCAACCCAGATTATTGGGTCCATAATAATTCTGAAACATCTATAGATCATAATCGGCATCACTTGGAAGACTGAACCTGGCCATCGGGGCCCTCTCGGTCGGACAGAGATGGAATTTGAGGAAATATGTATGTTTTTTTTATTATCTCCTTAGTCCTTTTCATGACCTTGATTGCTATGTGGGATCTTTTCTCAGATTTGTTTAGACATATAAGAAGTTTGATTGTTGACATATTCTTTTGCAGGTTTTCTTTTTCCATTGTTACAGATTCCTGTCCCAAACCCCATTTCTTTCACCCTTGGCTTCGTTTGGAAATCATGAATTGTTACAGATTTCTCCAGTCCCAATCCTCTTCCTTGTCACCCTTGTCTTCGTAAAGAAGTACTGGAAATCATGGGATGCAAGATGACAATGAGAGAATGAAGCAGCTAAGCAGAAAAATCTTTGGTACTATTTTCGTACACACGACACTTACCCAACATGAACAGACAAGCTATTGCTAGTGCAATAGCGACAGGGAAACGAGTTTTTCCTCAGGTTTTTTACTCGTTTATTGAATTATATACAAGATAGTATGTTTCCGCTGTTAAATTTCCTGAGCTCACACTTGTGTTTTTCTGACACACACCGAAATTATAGATATAAGCATTTATTGTAAATACAATTATTCAAATTTTTGTAAATCCTCTCTTCTCAAAAGAGTATATATATATATATATATATATATATATATATATATATATATATATATATATATATATATATATATATATATATATATATATATATAAAAATTGAGTCAAGACCTAGATCCAGACTATATATATATATATATATATATATATATATATATATATATATATATATATATATATATATATATATATATATATATATATATATATATATATATATATATATATATATATATATATATATATATATATATATATATATATATATATATATATATATATATATATATATATATATATATATATATATATATATATATATATATATATATATATATATATATATATATATATATATATATATATATATATATATATATATATATATATATATATATATATATATATATATATATATATATATGAAGAATAAAGGTATAACAAATGAATATCTTAAGAGTAACATTTTAATTCAGGTACTCAGTGAACTTAATGTTATCGCCTTCAGAAGTTACCAAACGAAAGGAGCATCCACTATGGTGGTGCTGTTAATGAAATAACAAAAGCTTTACTCAATCCAGCTTTTTAATAGTCGGTTGAAATTTCCAAACATTTTAATAGAATCAGGTGTGTATCCTTTTAATCTCTATATCATCTCTTGATATATTTATCAAATTGAAGATATTGTTAATGGGTCTATTTCATGAAAATTTATTTCAATTCGAATGGAACGAAACACTTTTGTCAGATTTCCCTATGTTAATTTTTATTACAAACGACCTGCTTGGACAGTTACATCATCGGCAAGTGTCTAGAATAAATAGATAGTTATTAGAAAAAATGTGCTAACTATACAGATTTCAATTGTTCCATAGATGAAAGCGATTCAATTCTAGTTGACTATTGAGAGGGGTGAATTTTGGGTTTTTAAAAAGTTGCTCAATTCCAAAAATTCCAAGAGACTCATTGTCATCCGTTTTTGCATTTGTGTAGAATTAACAAATTAGTCAATGTAATTATGTAATTTACAGATTTAGTGTATTCAAAAACTGCATATTTGTTATTTGAGGAGAGATATTGTATGAATATTGATTCAAAACTTCGACTTGTTCGTCCCAAGTAAGAGGTTGGGCATTCGTGTCATTCAATTCTATATAATCCAGACTATTTGAATTTATCAGTTCTATGTTTGGCATTGAAGAGTGATTCGCTTATGTAGGTACCACTGTAGAAGAGCAATTATAGAAAGAAATAATTCAAAATTTTTCCTTGGCATAGCCATCATTCAACCTCATAATAACCTCACTTACAATATACATAGAAAAGAAACGTTTACAGACTCAACAATCCTAATTGTTTTAACCAAATTACACATGAATCAGCCGCTTATAATTTAATCATTTATAAAGCATACATGTAAACTTTTGTACAAAACAACTGGCTTGGAGGGATTTCTCTCTTTGTGTATAGTCTTATTAACTATTTTTTGGTATGTATTGAGATTTCTGTTACTTCGAGATTTTGGATGATGTCTTGCATTTTTTCTCTGTATATATTTCTATCAGACACATTAAACTATTTTCTTCACCAGCTTTTAGTGTTTTTGTGTCGTTTGATGTTTAGGTCAGCTGTACTCCAACTAAATGCATATTTTATCTCACTTTATTGTTATAAGGGCTGAATTTTGGTCCTTCTATCAGCAGGGTGATTTGATTTATGTTGAACTGATTTATAAAATGGTTTATGAATTTGGGGTAGAAGCGGATATTCGATGTTTCTATCTTCGATATCGTTGTGTTGGTTTTCTTGTTTTCTTGTGCTATAAGTTTCTTGAAAAGATTATGATATTTTTCACCTAATGATTTGCTAACATGCTTGTTAATCTTGTATTCTAAGCAATCGAATTCGACATTGTGTAGATGATCAAGTAACTCATGTAGGATCGTGAATTTTCCGAGATGTTGGGGGTTTATTGAATGAGTTTGTTCTTGACCCATTCTCAATGTGCTAGATATTTTGATTTTTTGATGATTTCTTCAATGAATTGCTTGAATTGTTATCTTTTTGGATTTCCATTACGTCCAAAATATCGTTGGGGTGTTTTTTCTTGTTATTTGTTTTCATACTACACTATTTCCTTCATCAGCTTCTGTAAAACTCAGATCTTCGTTCTTTAATTGAATTATTCAACTCAAAGAACAAAACCAAATTTCCCAAATACTTTATCCTAATATACAGAAAACTCTACTCCCTACTCTAATAATATCAGCCATTATCTTTCCAAACTCAATTCTATTACCTCTTGCTCCAGTTGTCCCAACTTTAGCCAATCACTATGCAATGCCAAGCAAAACCTAACAAAGCTATTCTGTCTGCATATAAAGAACATATAGAATGAATACTCTACAGTACAGGTACTCAAACTTGAACTGATGGCGATCTACCTCAATATTTCTAGACTACTTGCGATCGACTCTAAGAGGCTGTGTGATGCAGGGTTGTCGTACATACATGATACACCCTGCCTACCGACCTATCTACCTATGCAGGGTGTACCGTAGCATTTCTAGATATTAGCTTTCCACGCTTTATACATTATCTTAGTCAAGGTTTGGGTTAGTTTTAGTTAGGTTCTTCTTAATAATATCAATGAAAAAACTCAGTTATTCAAAATTGCGAGTTCGTTGGTTGTTACAGAATAAAAGAGTTACATATGGTGGTAAACTTAACTAACGCAAGCATGATGACATATGATCATCAGTTAGTCGATTGCGATATTTTGACTGAATTATCTTCATTTCAGAAAATGCAGACTCGCACAAGTTAGTTGACACAAACATTGCCGTCAGTTGAAGTGCGATTTGCCTTAGATTCGGATATTTATCCTCAGATATAAAACACCAGAAATTTGTATAAAATTGTCGGCCTCATACGTATTATAATTCAACTGAGGAATCCTTTCTTTCAAGGACGGAAAATGTTTCCGATCCTTTCTTTTCAGTTGATCTATCATAAGTTGCAATTCACTTTTGACTGCGTTTACTGCGCTTATCATATCAATAATTGTTCTTCCTTTAACTTGATTCTCCAAGTTAATGATGTTTAAGTGCATTGTGATGTCAGTCAAAAATTCCAAATCAGTCAGCCATTTTTCGTTTTTCAACATCTGATTTCTAACCTAACCTAACCTCTTTCGTCTAGGAAAGCTGTTCTTTCAGGCAATACATCTTGAAACTTTTCTAGGAATTTTCTGCGGCTCAATCACCTAACGTCGGTGTGAAGAACTAAATCAGCCGACTCCCTATCTTGCAACTGTGTAATAAAGAGCCGCCGTTGCAAGCTACGTGCACGGATGGAATTCACGATTTTGGTTACAATGCCCAAAATTTTCTCTGGGTTTAAAACTTTTCAACACAAAACTTGTTGATGTAAAATGCAATGGAATGAACAAAAAAATGAAGGGAAATCTTCATTAGCTCAACACAATGCAACAAAACGTGTTTCCAGTCATTGTTGTTGCTTGTGGTTTTCACAGAATTGAAGAAAACATTTCTATCTTCGCCACGGGTCTTCCTCTGCAGAGGAATGATTATCAAAAATCCTTCCGTAGCCTACATGTCATTGAATACCTTCCGAAAGAAAATACACAGCTGGGCAGTGTCTGTCATATCGGTAGATTCGTCAAATTGTTAAGAAAAGTATGTACATTTCATGGTATTATGTTTTAGTTTATCTCCCATGTCCAGACTCATGACTTCAAGACGCCTTGTGACAGTTGGACGGGATAACTGAAGTTCTCTAATAGCATACAGGATTTCTGTTTTATTTTTAAAATCTCCAAATAAAGTGTCACCCGCTTCAAGAAATGCTTCCTTCACAACCGATCCTTCTTCTAATGGTTTCTTGTGTTTCGCCAATATATGAGATTTTTCAAATGACGCGATCGTAGCCGTTTTTGATTGTTTGGCTGGTCTTGTGAACATAGTTTGTGCTTTTTACAAATAAGATATCAAATCACGTACTTTTCGTTTTGTTAATTCACTATGTTTCGGAAAATCCTTTTTATAGTTTTTATGAACCGTTTTAAGATGCTTCTCTTAGTTACCACGCTTAGGTATTGCAACTGACGCACGACAAATGCACTTATCCTCCACCATAAAAAAGAAAAATTCTTCCTCCCAGTCGTTATTTATATGTAATACACGTTTCAGATTTCTTCGCTGTACACATTTTGTACTATTCAGTAATAAACAGAATGATACCAATTCCTGCAGACGTAACATTTATATGGGCAGGAACGAAAGTATCGAATGATCCCGTCAAACGCACCGCCCGAATTTTTTCTAGGAAAGCGGCAAGAATAAAAACGCGGCTTTTCTCTGACAAGTACCGCATTCCTTTGTTAAATACGCATTTTGCCGCTAGAAGAGTGTTATTTTATCTCGTAATAAATTCTTGTAGTTCAGGTACCTACTAATTGAAATTTTTTTTTCTCGAGATCTACTCAAAAAGCACCCGCGATCGACCGTTGGAGCACCCTGCTCTACAGCTTATTTGGAACAAACAGATCTAAGATTTGAATCAAGGTTCAGGAAACATCTTTCCCTAGATTACAAATCTGCAGTTTTTGAACATATCAATTGTAAAAATCACATTATAATATCAAATTATACGAAAATTCTTCACAAATACAATAAGAAGATGAGAATGAATCTGTTGGAGATTTTGAAATTTGACAAACTTTGTAAACACCCAAAATTCACTACTCTCAATGATGCACTTGAATTTGATCACTTTCCAATACAAAACATTTGAAATAGTTATAGTTAGCACATTCTGTCTGAATACTGTTACTTCTAGACACTTGAAAACGACATCTGTCGAAACTGGTCATGTGTATAGTGTAGAAATGAGACAAATGTATTTGATATGATTTAAATATTTATCAGCCTTTCTGCGCCTTTAGTAATTCCGATAGATATTTTTTGTTCTGCTTGTACTTCCAGACTGGGCTCTGGCAATAACATCTTTTTTCTTCGTTTCTTTATTTTCTTTGTTTGTTGAACCCTCTTCCAATTCCAATCCCAGCTTTAAGTTCATGATCATAATACCAATAGCATGATAATTCTACTCTTCTCTGAAGAGAATTTAGGCAATCATCATATAAATTGACAATTCTACAAATCAGATGAAAATAGTGAGAAATTAGTCAATTACATCAAAGTTTTCTTACAATATTTACATTGGACTCTAAAATTTCAGAAAACCCCCTGTTACTTATAAAATCTTATCCTCCTCTGTTGTTAAGATTATATGACTTGACGGTCCACCCCCAGTGCCAGATGCATGTTTTCGGACTTTTGATTATTTTTTTTATGGAAAGTCCTTTTGAGTATATACTCTATCTACTCTCTCCCATTGCAACCAGGTTTTTTTATCCTTCTGGTACGCTATTTTATTGCAATGCAATTCATTTCCATTTTTTTGGCAACATTATTTGTGAATGGGCTCACTTATGAACATTCCATTCAAGTTAGAGATATTAATTAATTACTGTTAATTTAATTTTTCCTACTTAAGTATTCAATTATACTTTACGATTGATTGCACAGGTTCTACTTTCACCATCACTATTACCATCCAAATGAACGTAATCAAAATTAGGTTAAAGTTTAAACTTATTGCAGAGTTTTCTGTGCAGCAAATGCCAACTTTCTCTCTTTTTCCTTTTTCAATAATGTACAATGCAACAATGACCATCTACACAAGCTTCAATTCTCTTTAATTAGGCATGTCTCGATGAATCTTGGATTATCCAATACCCAGTTAAGTTTTTCATAATAGTTCAAAATAACTTCCACAAGTTTTCGCATTTCACACATTCCAATACACGTGAACTTCCCCGACATGATAATCACGTCTTAACGGCTCAAGAGCCAAAGTGAAAGTCCCCAAAACACTAACTTCTTATTTTTTTTGGTTGCCAATTCAGAATCGACATACGCGAATATGGTGAATGTATTCGTACTTCAATACACAGATAAGTCGGGAATGGCAATTCACCGAAAATCAATCACACATTAGAGTTTCGTCGGGTTAAAATTCACACTTGTGAATTAAATCCCACTATTTGAAAAATTAGGCTCCCCGAGTCGAGCACTACGCGTCGCGACGAATTGCATTACTACCCATCACACTATAATAATGTGCGTATAAACATACCGAATGTTTGTTTGTTTGTTATTCCTTTAACGTGCTTTATTTTCGCCTTTCGGCCAATGTCCAACACATCTCTGTTAGACAGGACCGATGGCTTTAAATATCCTCCGAAAGATGGATACTCAAGCGATTCCCAGAATCCGAAAAATCGCACCGACTTTGTGGGGATAGAACCCAGGTAACTCTGCGCAGGAGACGAGCATCATATCCCATACGCCACCGAGTCGGCTATATCAAATGTATTCTTCTTTATTCTTCCCATTCATGTGTTTAGGAACTTTGCCTTATTACACATGTGGACCTACGATTCATAGTGCTTTCCAAACCTTTCTCCTAGATCGTGCAATGAATACTGCCACCACAAGGATTACAAGTTATCTGGCCTTCGGAAGTTTTAATGTACCCGCTTTTTATGGGTGACCCTTATTATTGCAATAGACCGGCAGTCGCATCTGTGCAAAGTGGAAAGAGTGTGATGTTTCCACCAGAGCGCATGCCGTGGTTATATCAAATGTAAGGAACTCATATGCTTTTGATACTTCACAAAATAACACACAGTACCTTGTTTATACCTGTTTAACGGCACGTTATAATAGTGCTTTTCCTTGAAGTGCCGTAGAGTAAGTCTGGCACCACATGATCACAATTATTTATATTTGGTTTAGTTGGTTTATTTAGACTTAGTTTGAGTTAGTTAGGCAAGCAGACCCAACATAATGACTGAACGTGTTGCATAGAAACATTTTTATGAAGCATTTTTACAGAGTTGGTGAAAATGCCGAAAATGAATATGTCCTGAATATAATTTGAAGAGCATTTACCTCAAATGACAATGAGGAAGCCTTCAAAAATCATTAAATCATTTCTCTCAAAATACTTTTGGAATGCAGCATTTAAACTCGTTTGCTAAATTACAGCGATTTTGCTTGAATGAGTAAAAATCAGTCTGCAATTGCTGTTCCTTAAGATTCTTGAAAACTGTAAACAAAAATTGAAATTTTTTTGTTTACAGTTTTCAAGAATCCTGAGGAACTTGATAGTATTGATGATTTATTTATTTTATGGAAATTCATTTTTGTAGTAAATCGAAATAAGAGATTCACTTGAAAATGACCTTAGGGTCGAAACCGGTCGTGATTATTGAATAAATTGTGGAAAAGTGACAAAAAGGTCTTATTTCGTTTTACTTTAGAAAAATTTCACAGTAGTTGTGAATTATTTGAATCAGGTTAAAATGATGCAGTACGCTTTAACAGTGAAACAATACCACTTGCGGCACTTTATACATTTTCCTAACTCAATGCAATGGTCCATCATATGTTGCATGATTTCTAAATTGTTATGCAGGGTATTATGAGAATTTTCGCCTGAAGAGTTGCTGAAAGTGTTCTTTAGAAACTGAGCGAATTAGCGTAAATTATTTAATTATGAATTTCACAATCAGAAAAATTTAACTTCAAAGGTCGTGAAGCCTTTGAAGCTGAATATGATATGATATATTCTTTTGTTCAGTTTTGATAACGTTAACAGGCTTCAAAGGATTAATTACTACTCATTCTCATAAGCACTAAATGGAGTTAAGTGTAGCGAACAGATTTCATTTTGAATGCTATTGAAAATTATTCACTTAAAAGGAAACCTAATAACCATTTATGTTCAAATAAGATTGAATAATGAATCGCGGTTACAACTCCACTGATAATTGATGATTTGCGAGCGACGTAAACAACTAAAGTAAACAATGAATTTTTAATTTGTTATAAACCGACCTTACAGATGTAACAATTTCTATTAGCATTCCTACCGAGAAATATTGAATGCATAACAGTATGATTTATAGACTCGCTAATAACCGTATCAATGAAAAAGAGCATGTTTGAAGAATTATTTTAGGATGTTTGAAAAAAATCACGAAATATCACGTGGGGAGGGGGTCGTCTAGTAAGATATCACGTGTAATTTTATATAGGTAAAAATATTAATTAATATTATACTAGTCAGCCCATTAAGATCGCCTTTTATATCTAAACAGCTAATATACTAAACGCCTAATACACTGAACACCTTATATACTATACTTGAACCCAAATATACTGAACGCCTCTTCATATCCAACTCTATCTAAACTGAACACCTGATTATATTCACTGAGATTTATACTTAATAGTTCTTCATGTTACATGGAACTGTCTTATATGTTGCTTCAGTCATCCTTAGGGTTATGCAGCTTCCAGTATTGTTTTATGGATACTGACTCATCAACCACACGAACTTCAACACTATTCACTACTATCGCAATTCAAATTCGAAAATCTCAACTTTCTCTACTTACCTCTATAAGTTTATTTCAAGTTTCGTCAAAATTTTCATTCTAATAAATTTCTGAATTACTTATTCTGACAGATCGAATATAAGACTAATTGAAATAAGGTTAGATTCGATTAGATTTAATGAATATTTTATTCCGTCTCATATTGTCACTCAGAAGAGAGAGAGCACTATATTCTAGATGTTGATAGTACCGAAATAAAGTTGGTGAGACTACTAACTAATTCCATTTCACTATTTTCAATCGAAAGAGAGAGAGAATTAAATTTTACACGTGGTAAAGCTGACATCTAACCTAACCTAACCTATCCACTCCACTCGCGAAGAATCGGGGACCTTTTTTATTTTCGCTTTTCCGAGGCTTTCTTCATAAATTTTCACTCGATCTATCGTTCCAATCGCCTTCAGAAAGATCGAAGTTTCCGAATCCGATGAAATCTCGACGTTTAGATTTTCCGTTCACCTTCGGCGACGTTTAGCCGAAACTTTTCAAAGAATCCTCAGGTCTCCTTCATTCGAGCTAGGAGCTCCAAATTTGGCACGGACCTTCCTAAGATCCTTCTCCTTCGGAAAACAATATAAGTGGGTGCCTACGGCCCCAGATTTTTGACCGCGTCGCTTCTTCTCTGTCATATTCAAACTACCGTTATCCCCTCGGATTATTTCCGCAAAAGGCCTTACGACTTCGATAGTAGAGATGAGATATTTTCAGTGAGCAATGTCAGTTAATTCCTTTCTTTGCAGCCATTTTAATTGCCATCAGAGTTGGCTGAACTTAGTAAGTGCTTTTAAGTAAAAAAAGAGTGTTGTTTCCAATTTTTTCCTGAATTTCAATCTATTTTCAGATGGAAAGCTGAAACTAGATTCTAATACGATCAAATAATGAAAGAAATCGTACGACCGAATAACTAAATGAAGTCTTTAAGTCCGGAAGATATACCATGACTTGATTAGTTGATACCAATTTAACGCTGGTTGCTTCAACTCTTTTCTGTCCAATAAATCTAAATATTCGGCATATTATAAAATACTTCAACTGATCTGCAATAACGGGATATAAGTCTGAAAATGTCTTCAAAATAGTTGCTTCCTTATTCATTTGTCTGGGAAAAACTGTGTGGCTTTGTTTGCTCTTTAGAAGTTCAGAGAACTTCTGAAAGAAAATAAGTGGAGAAGATTTGTGTTTTAACGAACTCTCCAATTTTATCACTTTATCTATACAACTTACGATAGGTAAGGTTAGGTTAGGTTCTGAATTTATCTGCGAATGTCTTCTAATACGGATAAGTTTTGATCCTTCAAAAGAGGCTGGTATCGGTTTAATCAAAGGAAACTGCTATATTCTCCTCACTCATGTCCAGAATTGTAGCGCTTACATTCTGTTCCGATCCAACCATGATCTGAGTCCGCATGCCATTATGAATATCTAGGCTTGAAATCTTTAAATCTAATTTTAGGTGTAAACCACTATTCAATTACACTAACAACTATCTGCGAGAACAATTTTGAATTCTAAATCTAGAGCAAGCGATAATCCATAATATTTTATTTCATGATTTGTATGCTTGCAGCTTTACATTGCCGTAGAGCTCGTATTTCCGATAGGATTAAGAACCCATGGAGCCGCCCTACCACGTTTAACCATGACACGGGAGAATTCAAGTCCTAAATAAATCTTCTAAAGTTCGCTCAAAACAAAACAACTAAAGAAGCAAACATAAAACTAGGTCTTAACCTAACCTAATCTGATAAACTAAAATAAAATTGATTTCCGCATCATTACAGAACGAAGTAACTGTTTAGGTTCCACATTATATTTTTCTTTATTTTTTCTTCAGTCAGGGTAAGCTACTATAATTTATATATGAAAAGCATCAGTATTAGAGAAATCAGATGATGATAAGTAGGCAAAAGTTAACGCCGAGCTTAAGAAATACAGACAAAGTCAAAACCTAGTGACTTCGACTTACTAAGTTTCGATTCAGCACGGTAGAGAGGTCTCTGCAAATAATCGAGTGGACAGACTAGGATCCGATGAAGTGGCATGAACTGTCTAATCATAAACGATCTTCGATGATATTACTTGTTTCTTCTTCTGTATCACATCTGCATGTAACACGACACGAAAGCTACATTGTCATTATCAGACGTGATTTTCACAACTGCGATTTAGCTCGGGAAATTCATAATAAGCAACGTTTCTCAGACGATTGAAATTAATATGCCAGAAACATAATCAATCATCCACCTGATCACTGGGAGAGGATTCTCATTGATGGAGAATAGTAGAGAGGTTGGCCGATAGTTTTTGGTGCTATTTCTAAAGCTGGCGAGTTCACGCAAAGTTTATATAACTGTAGCTTAAGAACATCAACAGAACTGTAAATACCTTCTAGGTTGTTCATTGACCGGAGGAAATTGATATGTAACAAAAAAAACCTCTTATCGACGTTATCAGTCTAATGAAACATGTTGTTGAGGGGGTCATAATATGTTTTTGATGGGATAATTTACAATGAAATCAATGTACCTGCTATGCTGTGAGTAACATCCAAAATTATTCTTATATTTTCTAAATATTGAGTATCAATATATTCTTCAAGTTGATCTTTCTTCTTCTTAGCAGGAGCTCAATTATCGCTTTTCAATCGTTCCTAAGAAAGTATTGACATTCATAGAAAATTAAATAAAATTTTCTTCAATCACTTTTCGGAACCGCCTTTACATCAGAGTGTGTCTATAGCATAATATCGAAAACAATTAAGTTTATAGTATATTACTATAATAAATTCAAAGAGGCGAAAAGTATGGAGTAACCCCTATAATAAGGTTCTTCTTTTAAAATTTTATACATCACGCACGAAAAGAACGATTTTGTTTTTCTGCTCTACGCTTTTTTATTAAATTCATGTATTCGAAAGCTCCTCTTTTACTGTGTACAATACTAAAATTTTGTGTGCCTTAATCCTACCGTTCCAAAATGGCCACTGTTCAATTGTGAAATTCACTTAATACGAAAACAATAACCAATAATGAAACAAGAATGAAGTATTGACAACAGGACAGATGAATATCGAAAACATATTAGTAACTGCTCCCAAGCGCGATGATTTACTGCTTGACAATGATCAATTGTACAAGCATAAATTTCATATTTCTAATATTTCAAAACACAACAACAAAAGTTTTCAAAACACTTACAACTTAAAGGAACTCTCAGAAAGAAGTAAATCACCAATATTTGGTGATTTTCTTAGGCATTCAATGACTCTCCGTTCGCCTATTAATTTTATGTAGATCAAGGTATTTGCTTATATTTTTTGTTTGGTGAGGTAGAGTCCTATCGTGTTCAAACCAAATTTCTAGACTTGGCATATCAATATTATCTTGATCCGGGTGAAGATTCACTAGAACTCGTAAAAGTTGAAACTATCATTGAACTGAATAGACTGATCAATATCGTGAATCTTGTCTGTTTATTATACCGTGGGATGAATTCTGTTCATTGAATTCATTTTCTTGTACGACGCTAATTTCAAAATTGGTAACCTTCAATATGCAAGATACTTGTCATATTGGCAACAAACCGAAATTTGAGGTTTATGAAATGAAATTTCACTATCATCTGAATAGACTAACATCAATTGAAATTTTGGAGTCATTCCGATTGCATAACTGTTTTCATTTTAGTCTTCTCGCATTGATTCTCGTTGATTGTTTGATGATAATAATATAGATACATAGATAATTAAATTATCTATCGTAAACGTGGGAGAGTTCTCGCACTTTTTAATATATTAAATTTCGTGTATTCCATATAATCAAAAGAATCAGTATACAAAGAGTAACATATATTTATTAATAGAATAAAAAACCCAACTTCGATAATGAACAGAGAACAAAAATAGTTCCACATGGGGAATAGATTCCCTCTAGTTAGGGGACAGATGCCCCTTGCGAATATTATAAGGTTTTGTTATTTCCTTTCAAAACATAGTTGCATGAGTCTCCATACATTCTGCAAGTTTCATGGAGCCACTTCTCACATTTAATGAATTCAATCCAGTCATCCGGTTTAGACGTTCTGTTATAGCTTTTAAATCACCATAAATATCCGTCTTCAATAGTTTTAACTGATTTTAGTTTCGATAAGAGTTCTTGATCGCTCTCTGAGCAGGATTGGTTCTCCGGGCAGGACTATTTTTGTCACGTAACTGTTTTTATATTTTTTTATTTGGCAGTTTCGATTCGCGCCAAAACTTTTTTTTTTGGCATTAACTCTCGGCGAAGTTAGGACCTGCGCTTACTGTTTGCGAGCAGAAAATGTTAGAGGAGTAACAGGCATGCGGCCGAATTTCTTGCAGGACTATCGAAGGCGAAATGGAATTCATTTCTCAGACCTTTCAGCTGAGTTTGGTTTGTTTTTTATTGGCGTCCCATGTTGAAGACTAGTAGTTCTATGATCATTTCTTATGTTAGACTTATTTGCTTGATCTTTATTGATTTGTTGCTATTTGGGGTTATTTTGATCTGAAGCAGCATCAGAAATCAAAGGAAAAATACCAGTACTTCGAAATGCCGATGTGGCGTTTGTGGGAGTAGCAGCTCATGTCCATGTTTCCCCTATGGTGTTTTGATATGTTTCTTCTGGGATTATTCCCAAACATTTGGGTCTTGATTATAAAATGATTTTGATGGTCCAAACAAACTCCTGTCAAGGGGTTGCCAAGCATGGGTACAGTGACTGGGACAACATAACAAAATTATGTAGTTTCGATCCGCAGTTATTCTACATCACAAGAATGAGAATAATGCCCATCAAGCAACACTAAAACTTTGCCTTGTGGTTTTCGAGGTACAAAGTGTTCCCTCAACCACTTTAAAAAAATATCGTTGTTGATGAAAGAAGACTTTTTATTCATATAGACAATAGAGCCTGGCAGCAATCTATCTGAAAGCTATGGTCTTCTGTTTACACTTTTAAGAATGAGGGCTGGAGGGAGAAATAATACTGCATTAAAACATTCGATAACGGTTATGTTTTCTCCCCTTTCTTTTCCTGTAAGTATGTGTACATCTTTGGTTCCTTCTTTAGCGATAAATTTTCCAAGTTTATTAATCATCTACACTCCCATTTCATCCATATTAAAAATCCGTGATGGCTGATCAATGATGTCATTCTCAACCATTGTTTTTTCTATAAGTTCGAAAAGCATAAGCACTCCTTCTCTGTTCATGACTTGTGACTTGCTAGCGATAGTATTTCAGATTATCTAATGGAAGAATCTGTTTTTATTTTCTCCATAATCGACCGAAGGTAATGCGGCATCTGTACCCGACCCTAGGTAAACGTTGTTAGTTCTCTTAACATTTTCGGTTAATAATACGCCAATAAACTCTAAAACATCCTACCAATATACTTAGTACTAAAGTAAATCGAAAAATTGAGAGACGATCATTAGATCAAAAAATATATTTATTCACGATATAAAATCACTAACCTAACCTAATCTAATTTTAAATATTATTTACATCGTAACGTCCAAGAATTACAAGATATGATCCTAGACTTGAACAACCATTCAAAAAATGTTGGCCCAGAAATGAACATCAGCAAGACGAAGATAATGACTAACACAAACAATAATCCCGTAATCCACGTAGAAGGTCAACAACTAGAGAATGTCGAAAACTACATATACCTGGGACAAAAACTAACTACTAAAAAAGACAACATGACTGACGAGATTACACGAAGAGTGTCCCTTTCGTGGGCGGCATTTGGCAAATAATTAAGAAATATTAAATATTAAACTATCAGATCGCATAAGAAATACTTGGATAAGAGAACAAACCAAGCTGACAGATGTCATGGAGAGGGCAGCTCAACTAAAGTGGTCATGGGCAGGTCACGTAGCTCAAGAAATGACAATCGGTGGACCAAGAGGCTCATGGAATGGAGGCCAAGAGTGGGGCATAGGAGTATCGGCAGGCCAAACACAAGGTGGAGAGACGATATTAAAAAATCAGCGGATCTTCTTTGGATGAGAGAAGCTATTAGCAGAAAGAAATGGTTCAATATGGGAAAAGCCTACATCCAGCAGTGGATTGAAATAGGCAGATCGTGATCGTGAACGCATCGCCGCACACCTTTGCACTACAGCTCGTCTTAACTGTGTCGTTCCTGCTTCCATTTGATAACAGGAGCGATGCATTTTGTATTACAATCCGAAAATGTTGGCTATGGGGCATCTATCCCCGAGCGGCATCTATCCCACTTTCACCCTACATGGTTTCATTTTTGAACACAAGAAAAAGTAATTTCTACGCATGGATCACATTTATGGGGAAATTCACTATTGAACGATCACCATTTTGAAACGGCACGAAGTGGAACAGAAATCGGGGAACTACTAGAGTTAAACCAGAACTTTCCTTATACACACACGCCATATATTGTCATTTGAAAATATTATTCAGAGAACAGCAAATAAATTTCATAAGATGAGGAAATGAAAATCGAAATGAACTAGTGTGAGCATTTTCTTTTATGATAACGACAATATTAAGCTAGCAAGTCAGCACATATTGTTAGCTGAAAATGGTCGAGAGACCGAAGTTGCAATCCTGATTTTTAATAATTCACTTGTTATAGTATAATATATGGTTTTCTTTTATTCTCATTATCATGATTACTATCATGTAGTAACGATGAAATCAATGAACCATTTTTTATTAAATAGAAGACTACCAAGCTTTTAGGATGAGTCAATATTTCTCATTCTGTGAAGTTATTTCTCATATTTTCTTGGCGAAGTGGAAGAAACCGTTTAGTTATTTGTGGTGTCTTGAAAATCACGTTCTGGTAGTTTTTAAAGAAATTCTTCCCAGGTGACGTTGAAATATCCTCTTGGTTTACTATCAAGGAATAGAAATGCATAACATAATTGAAGAGACTAATGGGAGCGTTGGAAGACATATAGGATAATAGCTTCCTAAACGCATTCAGTCATTTATAACCGTAATTGATATTAACTAAAGAGTAAAGCAAAGTACAAGTAAATGCAACAAACTCTAGCAAATGGTCACTGAAAGTATTCGTTTTTTCTCCTTACGGAGGGACAAAATAATATCGTACTTCACTTAGCATTCCGATGAAAGTATTACGTAATTAAATTAAATATACGTATACTTTAAATAAAATAGTATATCTATCTATCGTCTATCTGTATCTATTTTGAACGAATTGACATGTAAACGACTGTTCGGTCAGCTAGTGAATTATAAATTGGACTAATTATTGCTTTTTCTATAATATACACAATATATCTAGCATGTCCGCAGCTCTACATGTGGAATAATAATATCAGGGATTTAATTCCAACCAAATTCGGCCATGAAATATATCTAGCATGTCCGCAGCTCTACATGTGGAATAATAATACCAAGGATTCTATTCCAACCAAATTTGGCCATGAAATATGAAACTTATTCAAAATTGCTCACCAACATCTTTTTCTATTTAGAATAATGAAAGAACTTAATTATAAATCGGCATACTTCAATGAAAATTCAAGATCTAGAAGCTTCCCATTAATCTTACGAAAGGAAGGATGATGTACACCACAAACAGAGTTATTGGAAACTCAGTTCGGCTTCGTGATCTTTTATTTGTGTCTCAATAAATCATATATCCGGAACAAGTTGTATCATTTGGATATAATTGCAATGAGCATTAACTAGCCAGTTTTGTATACGGCGGGCAGAAGCAAAGAATTGGCAGCCGTATTAGGGAATTATTTATAGAAAGCCGTCGTTGTATACATTTATGTTGTTCTACATTCAAAGTTTCTATGGGTTTTGCACACTGAGCGAATACAAATGCCTCGAGTGGCGTCTGGCTGCCTAACCATTGATGGCGCCACGGCTCGGCTTAATGACGTCATCTAGAAAGACGACTTCCGAAAAACGCCTCGCTCTCTATCGAATACCATATATTTCAGGTTATTTTGAATTGGGAAACGTACGATAAATCTGATTCTGGTGCAGTTCGCGTAGATGAGAATAGGGACATTTCCTGTCTCACCTGTTCAGGAAATATCTGTAAGATGAAAGCAGAATTTAAATCGAAATGAAAAGATCCCCATGGAAATAATAACATGAAAGTATCTGCAATTGTGCCTGCGAAGATACCCATTAAGTCTCCAATTGAAAACATTATGTTATATAAAGAACATATGTGTTGTGGAATACATTAAGCTCCATATTTCAATGGAGGATAAACAGAAGAAGCAAATAATATGAACGTATTTTTAATATTCGTAAATCAGATTCTTTTACAAAGTCTACAATAAAGCGGTTATAAGTGGAGATAGACAAATAAAAGTTATAGCTGGTAGAATGCGACTATGAAAGATGAAATCAAATCTTGTATAACATTCTCAAATAAGTGCATTTTGTCATAACAAATCAGTTTCAGAAGATGTAATAGATAAATAAAGTTACAATTTTGAAACGTTGTCAAGATGTATGTTGCTTTTATAATTTTCCATTATTGCTAATAGCTTTTGTGTGGAAATTAAAAAGTTGGAAATGATATTCGGGCAAATATTCGCTAAACAATTTGTTGCATATTTCTTCTCCTAAATTTTAGTTCTAGAAACAATGTCATGATGTATGTTGCTTTCATAATTTCACATTATTGCTTATAGTTTTTGTGTGAAAATTATAAAAGTAGGAATTGAAATTTCGACAAACATTCGCTAAGCAAGTTGTATATTTTTTCTCATTTTTGCTTAGTTAAAGTGAGCTCAAATTTATTTCAATAACCCTAGATTGCATAGTAATTTCAGGCAGTAGAAAATTGAGATATATCGAATTGGATTTGAAAACAAAGTAGTTGGATAACACGTGCAAACTGCGGTTTAATTCATCGAGCTATAAAATGCATTTGTTATGTTAAATGACAAATATAAGTATTCCCGCTAAATTAAACTATTGTCACAAGCTAAATCAATCAGTCCACTACTTTGACTCACCTTGTATTATCAAATACATATATTACTGAACGCTTTCATTCGTCGTATAAATACATGAATGATAAGGTACCATTGAAAATGAGCCGATAGTTACCAGCCTTAAAATATATGAAGCTGCAGCCTCCAAAACTATGACAACAATTAGTTTCAAGGATTTTGAAGCTGTTCTTCTGGAAGGAAATTATTTAATCGTCCTCTGTATATTCCTTGCGCTTGTCAAATTGCATTAAATATCACCATCGCATTCACATCAGCTTCATCTTCAAATACCTACTTGAAACCCTAAATGATTTCAGGCGAAATTATACGACACACCTCCTCGTTTACAGTATTTTTCCTAAGATATCCATGAATTTCGAAAAACATGAAGGAGAGACCGTTGCGAAAATTCGCTCTAAAAATATGTTTTCGATAGGCTCGAAATCGGAAATTTGGAGGACACCAATTGCTCGTGCCATTGCATGAATTCTTCAGAAATACTAAACCGGGTGGAAACCGTTTACATCGTTCGGATTGAATATTTGTTTTCCGCGATTTTTTTTTTCTTATTGCAACCACGGCAACTTTTCGTACATTTTTTTGTAGGAAGAAAGCGTCAATCTCTTCGAAAAATTGTCTGCATTAGGCAACCGCGTCCCGATTCTCCCTATTTTCACGTATCTGATGGTAGAGCTTGTTACCGCAAATTTACTTATTTACTCAGTATTGAATATGAAACATCATGTCGTTTCATATACACATAATTTCTTTGTTTCCTGAATGATATGGAGGCTAACTTGAATTCATGTAAATAAATTTATATCATTACATTATTAAGATATACAAGAAAAATCATTTTCTCAACTTCAACTTTTTTGGTTTCAATCAATCAAACTGCTATGAGACCGCATCAAAACCAAGCAAGGCTAAATAAAGGGAAGAGGTTTAGAAACTCTAATATCTTATAGATAACGGATCCTAGAATGAAACGAAGCTTTGAACTCATTTTGGAATATTCCTTGTGAATTAATTTTGAATCTTTCGATTTTCAGCTGCACATTTGCCGCTGGAAGAGCATACTTCAAACACATGGTTACAGTTAACTAACAGATTGCCAAATCAGACTAGAAAATGAATATTACATTTCAGTTGGAACGTAATTTATTAAGACTTCAATGTCTATCATTAATTATTGTCGAACTGAAACATAGACTATCAACGCAACAGAATTATTTCAGTAAATTGGAAATGCAATTATTGTGGGTCGGTAGTTAATATGATTGAAAATTAAGGTAGAAGCAGAAGTAATATCTCGTATCAGTTGACATTGAAGCTCGATAGTTCCATGCATAGTGTCGTTGAATTCGTATATATTAATATATTTATATATATATATATATATATATATATATATATATATATATATATATATATATATATATATATATATATATATATATATATATATATATATATATATATATATATATATATATATATATATATATATATATATATATAATAAATAGTGATTAAGTTGATTTGTATTTTGTATTTGCTATCCCTTTCTTCAAAACTAAACAAATTTTTACCTAGGAATCGGGGTCATGAGAACGGAAAGTGTTTGAGGTTAAAAACTTATAATTTGTTGAGTGATTTTACTCGTTTCGGCACAGGGCCATCATCAGAAAACATTCATCTCTGCACAATTATTATCTAAAACGAAAATCATAATTTCAGTAAAACACATAATACAATTCTTACGTTAAAAGCTATTCACCTTACACATTCTCTCTTTTCATCATTATCGTCACTGGTAAAACAAATACAAAAAAGCAAGACAACAATTAATATTTGATTATAACTGGTTGCAGCAATCCATTGAAGGGTGTATACAAATTATCAGATTATTGTAGACATTTATTAATCCGTCAACGTCAGCTCTTGAATTCACTGTCTTAGGTTCTTTTTGGATTTCGATCATTTCTAGAATGTTTCTTTTAAAGTTGTTGCTTTCAGATGCAAGAACTCGTACATCAGCAAAATTAAATTTATGTAGTTGTTCAATGCTATGTTTCGCTAGGGCGGTACTTTTTTTATTAGATCTAATGGAGTAGTCGTGTTTGTATATTCTTTTATGCAAGTATTGTTCAGTATTAACGATATAGCACGCTCCACAGTCCTGACAATTAACCTTGTATATACAGTGTGTTTTGTTCTCATGTTTCACCATTGGCCTTAGAGTGGTGAAAAATTGTTTGCAGTAGCTGTTAGATTTGTGTCCAATCTTGATGTTGTAATTTTCTAGGCATTTATCAATTTGTTGTGACAGTCCGGGTGTATTATTGAGGCCGATGTATTTAAAATATATTTTTTCTTGTTTCCTTTGTTCTGTATTATATATTTCATGTATGCTTTTCCTTATGAGTGGTTCAAAAACACTAGGGGGAAACGCGTTTGTTTTTAGTATGTTCTTTATATTTTTTGTTCTAAATTTAGGGTGTGATAGTTTGATGGCTCTATCAACCAGGCTATTGATGATGCTTTTTTTGTATCGGTTTGGTACAATTGATTCAAAATTTAGGTATCTACCACTCCATGTCGGTTTCTGATACCAAGTTGTATATATTTTTCCTGTATCGTCGTGGGTTAATTGTATGTCGAGGAAATTGATTGTTTTATCTTTTTCGATTTCATTGGTAAATTGAATTTTTTTGGGATATGAATTGAATATTTTGGTTATATCGTTTGTTTTGTCGCGAGGAATACATGCTATACAGTAATCTTCATATCGTTTGAAAAACTGCACTTTGAATGTGATCTTTAAAAGTATTTGACATTCAAGGCCTTCCAATACTAAATTTCAAATTGCTCCAGATATGGGTGAAACCATTGGTGTTCCAAAAGTTTGCGTGAATATTTCAGACTCGAAAACAAAATATGTGGATTCCAGACAAACTTTTGTTGCTTTAATAACGTTTGTTATTTTACGTATCTCTCTCGTGCAAAAGTGCAGTCTCCGCTTAGTTTCTTGGCATCCTGCTTAGTTGCACTATATATATATATATATATATATATATATATATATATATATATATATATATATATATATATATATATATATATATATATATATATATATATATATATATATATATATATATATATATATATATATATATATATATATATATATATATATATTAAGCAGTTGTACTTTCAAGTGCTGCAACTGCTGGAACTGCTGGAACTTCAAATCAAAAAGTAATGGAACCACGGCCACAGAACTAAAATAATGGATTCCGTGAATTCTGTGGGTCTGATACGAGGTCAACGGCAGTGGTTGTCGACACTGACGTTATCAGACGGAACTGGATCGGCGACGAATCGAAAACTTAACCACGAAAATGATACTGAAATTACCAAGTCTCACAAATACAAATTGAATGTTGGAAATACTGAACAGAAAATTGAAAAACTGTCATTTATAGAAATAAATTAAGATTCAGCAGCGAAATAAAAGCCCAAGATACTGTGCAATGGATCTAAGACTACAGGAAAAGAATCAAAAATCCAGGGGGCTAAGAAAAAATTCTGGCTATATGTAGGGAAAATTCAGGAAAAGATACAAAGGAGGATGACATCAAGAGCTGTATGAGTGAAGTGATGTGGAGGGAACTGATGGAATAATTGTTGAGAAATTAACTACTAGCGACAAAAACTTCGCATTTAGCATTGGGTTGCCATCTGAAAGTGCCTTCAAAAAGGTCTTTGACGAGTCCTATTGGCTAGAGGGCATTCTACTAAGAGAACTTACATTCTCCAACAAGTGTTTTCGAGGACGTCAACAATCAACAAATTAATAAGTTAAAAGAAATTTCAATATCAACTTATATTGAAGTTGGTTGCGATGAAGTCTGTGTCATACATCAGAACCTACGATCTATGGGTTCTGCTTTCAATAGATTGAAATTCTTGCACAGGAGCATAAAGCGGATGTCCTAACCGTTTCTGAACATTGGAAGAGTAAAGAAAAGTTAGATGCTCATAAATTGTGTGGATTTAAACTGGTTTCAAGCTTCTGTCGACAATCAGGTAAACATGGTGGCGCAGGAATCTACTGTCGCGAATCATTTAATGTTAAGGATAGACCAGATCTTACAGCTTTGAGTATACCTAATGTTTTTGAATGTTGTGGTACTCGATTGTGTCTTATATCTTTAAATGTCTTGCCTGTTTGTATTTAAAGGACAAATACAACTCCTTTGTGTGATATAGAAGCATTTTTTGAAGGGCTCACTTTTGTTCTGGAGCGTTGCATATATGAAGGAGCTCAGTTCATCATAACCGGCGACTTTAATATTGATACATCAAAGGACTCTAGAGAAGGATATTTTGTCCCTCCTTGGAGCGTTCAATGTAAGTACTAGGATGAGAGAACCCACTCGCCCAGACTCAGGGACTTGTCTTGACAATCTTGTCACCAATTTGGATGGATTTGCCTCTGTTGTTGAGCAATACATTTCAGAACATAATGCGGTCAAGTTTATTTTTCCTAGACAAGTCATTTCCATACAGAGTAGCGAGAAAATTTTATTTTATCAATAAGAATACTTAAGATAATTTTCTCACAAAACTCTTAAATCAGAGTTGGAACTTGTCTCGTGTACCTGACAACGGTGATATAAATCAGCTATGGGAGGGCTTCTCTAGTCGTTTCAAAGAGACTTTTGATGATAAATGTCCCCGAAAATAAATAAAGGTAACAAACTCATCTTGTACTTGAATGTAACTTCAGATATAAAAGCCATCAAGAATACTCTTGATAAACTTTACATTCTATCTAAATCAAGACCAGAATTTAAAACTAAAGTTTAAAATCATGAAATACAAATAAGATACAGCAATTACATCTGCCAAAAAGTTACACTGATTAAGTTAATAATCAATGCTAAGAATAGATCGAAAGCTACATGGAGGGTAGTAAAACAATTAACTGGAAAACATAAAAAAACAAAGTTATGAGAGCTGGTGAATCTTCATTCACAGCAGATCACTTTAATAAATTCGTCATCAATGTAGCACCTAATCTTTCTGAACATCTTCCTGGAGTTTCACATAATAGTGAAAAATTGGGACGACTGCAAAAGTCCTTCTTTGTTTTCGACTTAGAGGAATCTGAAATTATTTCAGCTGTTAGAACTTTGAAGAACAAGAGATCTAGTGGTTATGACGAGATTTCTCTGAATGTTTTAGAGGAAAGTATTCATCTATGAGCTTGACCTCTGTCTTTTATCATGAACAAAGCTTTTAAGGAGGGAGTATTTCCAGATGCTTTAAAAATATCTACAGTCATTCCCTTATACAAAAAAGGCGATAGCAATGAAATGGGTAACTACTGACCAATAAGCCTCTTGACATCATTCTCAAAAATGTTTGAAAAAAGGTTTGGCAACTAGACTTCTGAAATTATTCAGAAAATTGAATATAATCGCTAAATCGCAGCATGGTTTCGTGAAATATAAGAGTACAGAGACTGCAATTTTCGAACTGATTCAGGCAGTGTATCTTGCTCTGGATAAGGGAAAATACCTCTAGCACATCTTACTTGGGAAATTAGAGTGTGCGGAATTATAAATAACCAACTTGAGTTGATTGAAAGTAATTTAACAGGAAGGAAGCAGAGAGTGTTGATTTCAGTTGATGGTGCTACATATCTATCTGGTGAAAAGCAAATTACTATGGGATTACCCCAGGGTAGTATTTTAGGCCAACTATTATTTTTAATATACATCAATGCTATCAGCCATGTCCTGATGACTACATACAAGCCAGTTAGATATGCAGATGATGTGGGTCTTACTGTCATCGCATCAGAGGTATCATCATGTATTGAAACTGTGAATGGTGTATTAAATCGTGCTGAGAGATGGTATCATTCTAACAAGCTGGTAGTAAATTTGAACAAGACTGAGTGTATAGCTCTTGATTCTAGTAGATCTAGGGTGAATTTTTCCAACACCATAAATTGTGGTGACAACATTTTCGATGTCCAGGACTCAATTGAATTCCTTGGAATTATTATCGATAAAAAGTTAAATTGGGATGGCAATATCCTTCATCTGAGTGGCAAATTGAGCTCTGTGGTGTATACGTTGAATGTTTTAAGGATGAGAGTGGATGTTCATGTTCTGAGGCTGATATATTTCTCGAATTTTCAGTCCATTTTATCGTATGGTATTATGTTCTAGGGGATAGCGTCACAAAGTGAGAAAATTTTCAAAATTCAAAAGAGGGCTATGCGAGTTATGTTCAGAATGGGTTACCATGAGTCATGTAGGGGAATATTTTGTAGAAACAAGTTTATTACAGTGTATGGTATATATATTTATAAACTTCTATTTATGCATAAATACCGACGCTATTTAAATGAATTTGATAAACAAAACCAAACTCGTCTGGTCTTTCCTTATTTTTCTCCGATTCATACTAGATCTATTAGAGAAAAGAGTCCACAATACATGGTTATAAGATTATTTAATAGATTGCCTAGAACGATCCAGCGAATAACCGAGAGTGAGCTGTTCAAAACGGAAATTTATAATTTTATAATAACAAGTGAACCATACAGTATACAGAAGTTTGAGTGCTTTTGCGATCATTGATCGGTATCTACTTCTGCTCTAAATTTTCATCGAGATTTCTGACTTCTTCCTCTTTCTTTGTACCAATCATTTTATATTTATGTGCGAATATTTATATATTTACACTTGTGATTGTACTGTGATTTTTGGAATTAAATAAATATTATTATTATAATTATATTATATAATTTTTTCTGGAGAGTATATCAAATTCCATCGATTAACATCTTTATAAATCTAATGATTCGTGAGATTCAGTAATAGTTATATAGCAAATGTTTACTATATTTAATTAGTGCTAATTTAGATACAATTAGTTCAGATGAAATGTATGAAATGTCGGTCTATACTAAGTAAGAACTTGTGGAAAGTTTAAACATCATTATTTCATTCAATTAAAAAGCGTTTATCCAATTTCATCAACAACTTCATCAGTCTAATCCTGTTGTTTTCCATGGGATAAAGTAGTAAATTTATAAGAAATATGTCCTAAAATTCAATTACTTCTAGAATTGGTTCAGATGAAATCTACGTAATGTCTATCTATACAATGTTAGAACTGGTTCTATGATCTGTTATATTATGATAATTATTCATGTTCATTTCAGTCAGAACATTCTTAAATTAAAAAAAAACTTTGTTTTGCAGCATTCGTCTTTGCAGAGTAATAATTTCTCGATAAAAGTTTACTTTCATCTCAGTAATCAATAATCAAAGCTGCTCTATAAAAGTAGTTCAAATCTCTCCAATTGAAAAGCATGACTATTGTTAATCCATCTTCAGTGACAAACGATCTCCCTCGAACTACTGCTGTAGAGTGGATGTGATTCATGAGATTTCGATAAATGAATAATTGGGTGCAAGCGTAACTGACGAAAGCATAATTTATGTCTGGAGGATTCACTGGAGTTTACGCTATTTCTGTGAAACTCCGAATAGAATGACTCGAAATTCTATGATTTATGAAAATTCGAACAGGATTAAAAGAGCTTCATTCAGTTTTTATTATTAACGCGATTTATACAGCTTCAAATTAGTAATTGTTTTGTTCATTTCATCGGAGATATCTTACTTGTTCTTCGCAATGAAATTTCTAATTTACTTCAATGACTAATTGTTGTTTCATAAGTATATTGCTTGTGATAAGAAAAATATGATGGATGCAGTTTATTGTTACCATTATATAAAGATTGCTTGAACATAGTAAACAAAGTGAACAAACCGTGAAGTAGTTTGGATACGCAGCAAAGAATATCAATTAAATAAACTCAAATTGATGTATTGAATACAATTGCGGACATTTTGTAGCATTTCCAGAGTTCTGATCTGAGCGCGCTCATCTACAGTTCGACCACGTAGATTAGCTGAATTTGCTGTGTTAATTTTCAAGTGACCCAATATGAGAAAGTTCTAATATGACAAATTGAGGGTAATAAGACGCAATTTTGTGTGTTCATTTTCGTTTCAATGGCCAGAAAAATCTTGATTTGCATATTCTTACACTGCTAGTACCTAATGCCAGAGAAAAATTTCTACCTTTTATATGATTCCAATTGTGTTTAAGTCTTTCAATCTTTTGGTCTTCCAACACTGAAATCTCTGTTCGCCATTTCACCAAAATTTCATCAGAGTACTCGACGCGCATTTCGCCAATTAATGGCATCATCAATAGATAATATAGTTCACTAAATGTAATTCTATACAAGGCTCTTTTATACTCAATCTACCCCTGCTACAAGACTTTCTACAAACCTGATTGATTAGTTGGTGTTTCTAACCTAACAAATTGTATGGTACACTGAACGGAATCGAAATCGAATTTCATTATATTGATATTTTCAGAAGTAAATTCGTGTTTTCAAATTTTTTTTATCAATTTCATATTCGCAAAATCTATTCCACGACTATAATCGAATGTATGTGGTCTTTCGATTTTGACGAGGACCGGAAAAATATATCATTTCGCCTCTTTGTCTTTTTTTCCACTAATTTCTTTTTATTGTCTCATTTTAAAATGTTTTTTCCGTACATACTAATGGTGTTGGGTGACCAGCTCTTTTTGAGATTTCAGATCGAGTGAAGATGTTATCCTCTTTATTTTGTTCTGTTTTTCTTCGTCCTCGTGTTCTCTTTTCCACTGAAGAAGGGAAATGTTCTTGTCTGTTTTTCTTGTCTTTGTTTGTATTATCTTCTTATTTCTTCGTTTTCATGTTTCTCTAATATTTCTTGTCTTCTCGACAATCAAGTCTTCTTGCGTCGTAATATTGACTTCTCTTCTTATTTGTTCGTTTGATATGTACCACGGGCTCCCAATTGCCGTCCCGACTATCTTTTTCAGTGTCTTTTGTAATATACTTGATCCTATGATTGCTCTCATGATTTTCATTTTGTTTACTAATGACAATTCGCTGTTCCAGTTTAGGAGGGGATATGGGTATCCTTGCAGCTGCCACGCTCTTTTTGCGATTTATTTCATTTGGTTATGCAATTTTTGGTTTTTGCCTATTGATACCCCTAAGTATTTTGCTTCGTTTTTCTATTCCACTTTCTGGTTGGCTATTTTTATTTCTTCGGGTCTCTTCGTTTTCTCATTTCTGCTTCTATGGTCGAAGTATACTGCAACTGTCTTTTTGGCGCTGACTTTGAATCTTCATTTATCGAAGTATTCTACCAGTTTATCATTATCTTCTTCTACTCTCTTTGTTATACATTTCTTCTTTCTGTGCTATGTATATATTGTTGTGTCGTCAGCAAACTGTACTATGTTCGGGTGTTTTATTTCAGGTATGTCCGAGATGTATATATTGAAAAGTACTGGTCCCAGTATTGATCCTTGAGGGACTTCGGCCTCTATTGATCTTTCCTTAGATCTGACATTTCCTATTCGTACTATGAACTTCCTGTCCTTTAAGTAAAATGCCGTTTTGTTCACTAGTTTGTTTGGAAACTCATTTCTTTACATCTTTTATATAAGTGCTTCGTACCAGAATTTGTCAAAGGCCTTCTCTATATCTAGGAACATTGCTTCTGTTGGTTTCGATTTGTTCATGTTGCCTTTTATGTCTTCCGTCAGCCTTGCTAGCTGATGTGTCATTGCGTGTCTACTTCTTAATCCAAACTGGTGGCTCGGTATGGTGTAGTTTTGTTTTGCAAAGCTTCTTAGTTTTCTGTTTATAAGTTTTTCTATTACTTTGCTCATTGATGACCGCAGGATTATTCGTCTATAGCTGCTGGTTTTTTATTTTGTTTCCCTGTGTTTGGTATCATGATTGCTTATGGTGTTCTCCATATGCTTGGGAAGTGTTCTGTTTTCATCGATCCTTTCGTAATTTCTGTTATTTCTTCTATCGCTTCTTCTGGTAGGTTTTTCAAGGACTGGATATTTATTACATCGCTGCCAGGGCCATCCTACTAGGTAGCTTAGCTATAATTTCTTGTACTACTTATTTTGTTATTTCCATTACTTCTTCATTTTCATTAGTTTCTTCTCTTCTTCTTCCCATAATTTATAAATTTCTATTGAAAGTAACGTCGTGGTTTGGACTGTTGGTCTTGAATTGTTGATCTAGGAAATCTGCGAATGCGTCCGCCTCCTCTTTATTCGTTATTGCTACCTTGTCATTTCTTTTTAAGAAGGGAATGTTGGTTTTCTTTCTTCTTCCTCTGATCAGCTACCTTCTCGTATCAATCTGTTGAAACGTATCGAGTATATATATACGAGTGGCGCCCTCCAACAAACTGACATAGAGGCTACCACAACCGCCAACGGGAAACGATAAACATAAAGATAGATCCAACAGAAAAAATTATTTCATATATGAAACTAATCTATTGCATTAATTTAAATTTTTGTGTTTCCGAGTATTTTGCTCGTGTTCTTTCAAATCCTTCTGAGTATCGCGAATTGAAAATTAAGGAAACGAGTTCTATGTACTTTATTTAAACGAAAATTAATTGATGTGTGAACTACGAAATGTAAACAAGCTATGTTTTGTTGTTGACAATGAATGGGTCGAAAGAAAAGTAGTTGCTAGTGACAGTGCTCTTTCTGAAAACATTGAATTCTCCAAATTTGTTATTTCTGGTGACAGCTGAGAGAGCCAACTGGTCATGTTTCTGTACCTTATATGTAAATTTAATCGGACGGAGATAATACTTTAACTTATCTAGGAATTTCAATTTGACTCATCGTTGTTTCAAATTCACTGTTGAATATGTTGGTTTAAATAGGCGATAATTTTGAAATCAAGATTGTTAGTATTAAACCATTAATTCAAATCATATAGGGCATGTGGTACAGCTATAATGAAATGACATCAAACGAGGACTAAACTTCTCCATTTCTAAACTGAATTTCTGATTTTATTCATGAAATATGAAGACTTATCAACTTGAAAATTGTGTTAGCAAGATTGTCTAATGCCACTCTACTTCATCCTGAAAAATAAAAATTTTCCTAACCTTCGATGAATGATGATTCAGAAGATTAGTAAGATATAACATAAACTTTCCCTTCAACTTTGAAAAGCATAGTCGGAAACCCAAATTATAGATTTACTGGAATTAGATTTAGTGTACAATCATCTCCTGCTGATGCCAACTTAGTTGGCAAAACGCGCGTCGAAATTTGGAAGTTTTGGCGGAGTAGCGTGAGAAGTTCTCATTGTGATACAATGACAAATATAACATTACTTAACTAAGTTTTGGTGATTCTCTTGAGACCAATTGAGAAAATTCGTAATTGCATTCTAGATCAATTTGATGATCTTTCATGAAAGGAATCTTGTTCGAAGAACTCTTGAACCAAATGGTTCATCCGAATGTCGCGTTGCAATTTTGGGGACAGCTGATTATTAACGAAGAAATTGACAAAACCGCAACAATATTTGGATTTCTTCTGTTGAGAATAAGATTTTAGATGAACTGTCTACTTCGAAATGCTTGCTGTCACATAAAAAAGTTTCATATTATAGAAGCGGAAGTAAAACGAAATGAGACACTTTTGTCACTTTCCCACAATTTATTCAATAATCACGACCGGTTTCGACCCTACGGTCATTTTCAAGTGAATAACAATATAATACATGAGTAGGCAAGTACAAGTACAGAATGGAATTTATCCTATATAATTGAGAGAAAATACGTTGTTTGTTGCGTTTAATGATTGTACAGAAAATATTGTGGTATGTTGTTAATTGAGGCAATTTTCCTGATAATATTAAGTTCAGTTTGAAAATTTTCTCTCGTAAGAGGAACAGAGTAAGCTTTATGAATCATGGAGTTATATGCAGATAGTTTGTGGCCTAAATGATTGAACAAGTCCATTGGAATCGATGCGTCTGTGAATATTTCTTTTCTGTAATTTTATAAGTGAGTATTTTTCTTCATGCTCTTCCAATTTCAACTGATGAATGTAGAGCATTTAATTGAATATAATAAATATCGTAATTCCACATTGTTCATCGATGTACATCAAACTATCTGCATATAACTCCATGATTCATAAACATATACCATATATATATATATATATATATATATATATATATATATATATATATATATATATATATATATATATATAGGGGTTTTACCCCGACGAGTTGCCCATATATCTGTTCATGCAATCAAACTGATTTCATGAAAAATATAAATCCACCACCCGGTAATTAATACCATTGCCAGGCAATGATTATAATCAAAACATATAATGGAGTAATTATATATAAGGATAACGTTAAATGTTATGAGAATATATCAATCTACCAGAATATATACATACTATAGCATCATCAGACAATGATATCAATGTACCAACGAGTAGTGTCAGAGGCTTTCTCCCCGGAAAAATCCAGTGTACGGACCTTAGTCAAGTAACGCTGAATGTTACTCATTAATAGTTTCCTTTGTGTGAAGTGGTGAACGATCGAATAGAATACTGCTCTGAATATAAATATGACAAAATTGTCAGTTAATTATATTACATTTATATAAACAAATAAATAAAATATGAAATGAGATTCTGAGCAGTATAAACTAAAGAGAAAACCTATGACTCTACCTCATTATTATTTTCGGAAAGAAACCTACGAAGAATATTACAAGATTTGTTGACTGTTATCTTTTGTAACTGTTCAAACAAATTTTTCTTCAGACCCAAAATCTCAATACTTTTGTGAAGATTTCTAGGAATAACTCCTGTTGTAGAAATAATAATCGGTAGAATAAATATTTTCTTCATTTTCCACATTTTTTAATCTCGTCGCCAAGCATCATATATTTAGAAATTTTTTCATTGTATTTATTTTGTATATTATGTGTGTCGGGTATAGCAATATCAATTATATATGTTATCTGATTCTGTTTATCATTAAGAACGATATCTGGTCTATTGTGTTTTACAGCTCTGTTGCACAGAATTGTTTTATCAAAATAAAGTTTATATTTGTCATTTTCACAAATAATCTCAGGTTCATATTTTTGAAATTTTTTCTTTTTGGAATTAGGTCATGTTTAATTCCTAGATTGAAGTGAATAATATTAGCGACGGCATTATGTATTTCTAAATAATCTGTTGAAGCAAGGACTGAGCAAGATGATAATATATGAAAAACTGTTTCTGAAGAACAGAAACATCTACGGCAAGAATCATCTATATTTTGTTTGATGATATGTTTTCTATAATTCCTTGTGAAAACAACCTGGTCCTGGATCGCAATTGCCAAGCTTTCTGTTTCAGCAAACAATTCTCCAGATACTAACCATTTATTCGATGCAATTTCATCAATATAATCATTTTTCAATTCTTTAGGTGTTTTCCGTGTAATTCCTTCTGCATCCAACTTTCTCTTTTAGAATTATCATCAAATATATCAAAATCTACCTTTTGCATTGTCAAGTTCAGAGGTGTAAGATTATAATCTGAAGCAACAACAATATCATGTAATTTAGACGTTCTCTGTTTATTATGAAAATGGGAACGTAGATGAAAAATCTGTTTACTATGAAGATTATTCAAATCAATTAATCCACGACCTCCAAGATGTCTAGGTAGTGTAACTCTCTGAACAGCTGACTTTGGGTGGTGCTTATGATATTTACAGAGCATTTTATTCGTTTGACATTGTAACTCATTTAGATCAGTTTTAGACCATTTAATAATTCCAAAAGAAGTTGTAAGAATAGGAACGGCATAGGAGTTGATAGCTCTGAAAAGGTTTTTACTAGTTAAATAACTCTTGATGATAATTCTAAGTCTTTTGTAATATGAACTTCTAATATTTTCTTTAGTGCTGCTATGGTTTATTGTCTTCTCTTGACAAAATCCAAGATATTTATATGTATCTCCTTGATGCATTGGCTCGATTTCGATATTGGAAATCTTTATATAATCAGAGGTGATCTTTCCTTTTTCAATAGAAAGATTTTTACATTTGGAAGCCCAAATTTCATATGAATATCATTGGAATAGTTGAAAGTAATCTCAAGTAGACTTTTAAATGAGATCTGGTTCCGGCATATAATTTAATATCATCTAAATAAATTAAGTGACTTAATTTGAATTCAGTTAATAAACTCTTTATTTTGAAGCCGAAACTAGTAGCATTTAATTCATGAGATAATGGATTGAGGCAAAGACAAAACCAAAGAGCACTTAAAGAATCACCTTGAAAATGCCTCTTTTGATTGGAATTACTTCGGATTTTAACGATTGTTTTGAAATATTTAAATGAAGATTGGTTCTTCAATTTTTCATTACAAATTCAAGAAAAAGACGAAGTGTCTTATCAATTTTATAAATTTCCAAAATTTCTTGAAGCCATGAATGGGAGAACTATCAAAAGCCTTTTGGTAATCAATGAAGGCTGTATGAATATTTCTCTTCTTAGTTTGAGCTTGATTCAAAGCAACAGAATCAATTACAAGTTGCTCTTTAGTACCAATGTGTTTTTTCTACATCATTTTGATGTTCGGAAAGAAATTTATAATTCTCCAAATTTGCATAAATTTTTGGGTAATACATGCAGTTATATTATATATATATATATATATATATATATATATATATATATATATATATATATATATATATATATATATATATGTGTTTTTATAATACACATCCTACTGTCTTGAATACCATGAAGGTTGAAGAAAATTATCAGTATTTGCTTGCATGACTCATTAAAATCACAATTTTTGCTTTCATCGTCCACTACTAGCATAGACTCAGACACATGCATTTCATTTGAAATTTGGTTGCCGGTTCTTCTACAGCTAAGCTACTAGCTCGTAAAGGAGGTCAAATAAAGTTTGTTTGATGTGTAGTCACTTAGCTTCGAGACTTAATGCCGCCAAATTAAGTTTATGCAAAGTTTCGATTGTAATCATATCTATACTGAAAAGTATAGGCTCTGACCCCAGGAAATTTACTATCAACAGGTCCACCATTCGTCGTCAGAGTCAAAATCATCGTAATTAATATCAGATTGTGCGAGAAACATAGACATGTAGGAATTTTTAGTTTTTTAGGTCATGCTTTCAACTAGCAGTTTCAACATACTACTTATTTTCTTCTTTACATTATCATGTAATCGAGATAGTGAAATATGGTATCACTTGACATTTCTTCATCGTCCTTATATATTTTTTTGCTGTGTATAGAAACAGTTCCACGTTGCCTCTGATGTCGTTGTGTCAATAGTTTACTATCAATGAGTAAAACAAAATATTGAAATATGTTCAATCCATTTTGCATAGGAACTATTCGATTTAATTACCAGTTGTTGCATTAATATATAAACTGCGAAGGACAATACGCTCAATTGATTTCCTTTCCGAATCGGAAATTGAATTCGACAGCATACTCACAATAGCCAAACAACAAATAAAATTCGACAGCTACGCATTGAGTAGTATTCGATTCAAGATATTATGCGTCTATAAGTCGAATGAGATCAATATGTAGTACATATACGGTGCAAAGGCTCAGACACGCTAAATCGTCATAAACATAAATGAGCATATGCGCTCATATGAGCCCATATTCGTGCAGAACAAACGTGTATAGCCATGTCCACTATTTTTGGGAATGTTTACGCTGATGCATGATCTCTTCTTGCCTATTCTGTCTGCGGCATAAGAACTCATGTGACTTTGACTTAAACATAATATTTATTCAAGTACCAGTTTTACAACTCTTAACTTCACATCTCTTATTGAATTTAAAGGAAAAATAAAACAATATTTGCCTTCTAAGCCGAGATCTGAGGGATCTGAATGTAACCTAAAATAATTTATTTCAGTGCAATTCGTTTTGTAGTCCTAGTGACCACGGTCTTGACATATTTATTTCACTTATTTATTCATTTATTTATTTAAGTACAATATGAGGAATTTCCACAGCCGAAGGCAAAAAGACATTCACTAGATATTAGTTACATAGAGAGTTACATCTAGTACTCTAAAAAAAAAAGTATTATATAAGACATTAATAGTGAGTTGTACTCACAGAAAGAATGAAAAAAGAAATACGAAATGAATAATACAAAAACGAACCATTGAATGAATTTGATGTTAGTCGGTAAAGAGCAAGCGTAATGTTCTCTTCAAAGAGGCCAATGTGACCCCAAACAAATTGATACTCCTATGCGTGTTGCTGACACGTAGCATGCTATCAATAGGGGAGTTCTGTGCACTATTCGTTTTTATGAAAGTTATAGAGAAGAGGTCGTGGTGCCTTAAAGATTTCATAGGAATATTAAAAGTAACCATGTGCAAAATCTCAGGTACCTGAAGTACGCAGTTCAATATTTTAAACAACACCAAAATATCAGATATAGTTCTACGATTCTCAAGTGACAATAAATTGAAATATTCACGGGCAGGGGCGTAGTCGTGATTCAGGATAACAAAGTTAGTTTTGAAGCATATAAACCGTATGAATCTATTCTGAATGCGTTCAAGTCGGTTGAAATAACAATCATAACGAGGGTTCCAAATACAAGAGGCAAAATTTAATTTACTGTTGATGTAAGCATAATACAAAGTGATAAGTGATTTTACATATTTACATTCCTTACTTTTCCTGAAAATATAACCCATCATTCGACTTGACCTATTTGTTATGCGATTCATGTGTGCATCGAAGAGCAACTTCGAATCGAAAGTGACACCTAGATCAAAAGCCGTGGACACACGTCGCAACAACGAATTTCCAATTGAGTACTGAAAAGTGATAGGGGAATGGTTTCTAGTGAAAGTTATCGTGAAACATTTATTTAAATTAAAAAATAATTGGCTTTCTCTACAGTACTCAAGCAAGTTATTCAAATCTAGTTGAAGATCAAGGCAGTCCCTTAAGCATCTGATAGATCTCAAAACTTTCAGATCGTCCGCATAGAGCAAGAATCTGGAATGCCGGAAACTCTATGTATGTCATTTATATAAATTAAGAAAAGGAGAGGACCGGGATGAGTTCCCTGCGGTACCCCAGAAGTACTAATGAAATATTCAGATTTATAACCATATAAACTAATGAAATGTGACCTATTCAGAAGATACGATTGGATCCACTCAAGCAACCCACCACTTACACCTGCTTCGGCTAGTCTAAAAATGAGAATATCGAAAATTATTTTGTCGAAGGCTTTAGAAAAATCTGTGTGAGTACCATCAGTCTGAATTTGAGAATCCATTGCACTCTGCAGGTACTCACTATAAACAATCAAATAAGCTTCCAGAGTCCTACCCTTAAAGAATCCGTGCTATTGTGGGATATTGAAATTTTCACATGAGAGAAAAGATACTTATAAATTATACGTTCAGATACTTTTGAAATGATCAAATGCTTGGTAATAGGTCTATAATTAGAAATATCATTTTTATATCCACTTGTGAAAATTGGGACAACGGCGGACTCCTTCCACATTTTTGGAAATACACCATTAATCAGAGACTGATTGAACAAAATATGCAGTGGTTTACTTAATTTGTGAGCGCAATTTTCGAGAAAAATTCGTGGAATCCTGACTGGATCTGAACCCTTCGACATGTTAAGGGATGAGAGAACCCCTCGGACCTCTTCCTCTTCTATGTGAATATTTGATAGTACATCATTATTGCAGTTTTTAACAGTTACACTACTACCACGCTGCTGACTTACACAGAAACATATACACTCTCGAAATAACGGGCAAAAAGATTGCATATCTCTTTTCAATCTGATGAAGAAATATCCCTATACCTCATTTCATTACATAGTTTAGAGCCGCCTCGTCCTAGAGACACATATTTCCAGAATGATTTGCTGTTCGTTGGCAGCTCCCGTTCAATGTTAGAGGTGAATTTATTCAAATCAAGTTCAATAAGTTCCTTCAAATGAGCACGAAGCTAATTGAATATATTGAGATCATTGACATTTTCACCAATTTTCCATTTTTTATGAAATTGTTGCTTTTCTCTTATTGTAGCAATAGTACCTTTCGAAAAGAATGAAGGAAAATACTTAGTGATTCTTTTCTAAGGAACAATAGAACTGAATATGTCATTGATTTTCTCATAAAAAATATCCAGATTTTCATCAATTCGCTTAGAGCTGCTGTTGAGCAGAAACTCTCAATTCACCAGCGACAATGAAGCATTAACAGCTTCATAATTCGCATTTCAAAATTCGTAATAAAAATTTTGAATTTTCGAATTTTTCATCATCTCTTTAGACAAGGCAACTATAAACTCCAGTGTGGGATGATGTGTGTCCTCGTTTACAAACGGATGAGCACTTTTATGTACAATCGAGACAATTTCTTTATTACACAAGACTAAGTCAAGAATTTTATCGTTATTATTCTTCACATGATTGTATTGATTCAGTTCGACAAATGCAAGTGTATCTAATATATCTGAATATTTATTTTCAATGTTAATAGGTATCAAGTATCTCTTATCAGAGATCACCCAATCAACCGAGAGACAATTAAAGTCACCATACACAAGAAATGGACATTTTATGTTCACTATATTGCTCTCCAATTTACTAGCGAACACATCACTTGCCACAGAATCCCCAGGAGGCAAATACACACAGCAAATATATAACTTGAAACTATTCACGTTCAGAGATACCCAGATATCCAACGCGTCACTTTCGAAGTCATCCAAGAGCCGTTGGCCGAATTTGTTGCGAACGGCAATGGAAACTCCACCCCCATCCTTCTTAGAAGACACCGATGAATCTCGGTCGCGGCGAAACACAGAATCTTCACAAGTATCGACCAATTCATTGTCGAAAACGGTATCGTCCAAAAATGATTCGGTAATACACATTACATCAGAAAAACCTGCCATTGAGTTCAACTTGAAGTTATTTAGTTTGATACGAAGTCCTCGTACGTTCTGGTAGTAAATGTGTAAGGACATATCAGGTGAATGAAAAACACGACGGTGTTTGAACAAATAACGAAGAGAATGAGAAGTGATTTTCATAAACTGGCTATTTCAGTTTCAGATGCAATACAACGTAACTTACTTGTATCATCTTTCCTCACTAAAACATTCCCACCCTGTATCCAAACAAATTTGTAACCTTTGAACTTTGCAGCCATGTGAACTTCGTTGAATAAAAGCTTTACAGCAGAAGTATTGTGCTCATTAATATACAGCCTGTCCGAAACACCATCAATACTAAGGCCCGGATTGACCCCCCCTCCCTGTTGAGAAGACGCTTAGCCCTCGCAGCCTGAAGAAAATTATCTCAGGCTATCCTGGAAGTAAAACGTAAAACAATGTTTCTTGCTTTATTTTCTGCCTTCGTATATACCTATACCAGAGAAAATCTCATTCTTCTTCTCAGGCCCATCCAGTATCTCAATGTTTTTGGAGCGACTAAAATGTTCCATATTGTCAATCTTAGTGCGCAAACTGGTTATTTCTTTTTTAAGTAACGCATTCTCTTTCTTCACCGTCTCCAAAGCCTTTAGCAGATTTTTCAGCGGATTTAATTTGGCCTCTTGTATTTTCTCGGTTCGTCTACCTCGTAGTCTCCTAGGGTGTTCACCAATAAATTTTGGTGGTCGTCAACTGCTTGGAATGCTTTCACCGCTGTCTCTCTGATGAACTCCATCACACTCGGCATCTGCAGATCTCGATGTATCTGGGAGTTTCGCACGTACCAGGGGGCGTCCACGCTTATCCTCAATGCCTTGTTCTGCACGACTTGGAGCTTCCGGATATGACATGCCGATGCATGTCTCTCTCATGGGAGCGCTCAAGCCTATATTAAATACTTAGTTGAATGTTTTCTTTTTCAATTGTGGTTTCATAATAAATAACTAAAGCTCAATGGCAGTACATATTGTAAATATAATCTCAACTTGGGGAAGCAAAAGTTAATGAAAATGGTTACTAAGAAACTTTTTGGAACTGAACAAATTTTCAGTTGACTCCTCTGTTTCTAGGATAATATGGTATTAGGCTATTTCCATTCTTTCCGCAGTGCAGGAAAGTTTATTTTTTGCACTAAAAGTGGCCAAAAACTAAGATTTATAGCAGAAATATCTGAAATTTATCTCTAAAAACTTTTTTTTAATCTTAAGTTGGATATTATGTAAGTTGGATATCATAATATTAACCTGTTTTCATTGTTTCCCGCATGCACAGACGTGTGCCAAATTGTGTTTCACGCACTACAAGGCAAAAAAAACTAGTTTAATTTCTAATTATCATAAAAAAAACTGGGTTCCTGCGTTTTTGAGGAAAAACTCGAAAAAGTTTAGAGGACTACGTTTAAACAACGGAAACCAAACTAGACCTGCCCAGACTTCCATCGAACGTAGAGAAAATAATTTTGAAGAAATGGTTACTTAAGAATTCGGCTCGTTTTATGAAATGGTTAATAGTTCTATCTTCTATTTTCAGCGATCAGAATCCGAGAAAAAAAATAAAATGTTAAGAAACACATTTCCTGATGTTTTGATAGAGGACAGCGGAAGGAGGGGCCTGAATTACGATAAAAGCTTTTTTCAATAAAATTCAGGTATTCTGGGTTACTTCAAACACAAGTTTTCTAAGAGGAGCATAGAGAATCCGATGTTTTCAGAAAAAGCACAACAGATACATTTCTTCCGAACCATTTCATTGTTAACAACACAACATAACTTGTTTACATTTGCTAGTTAACACATCAATAGTATTTGTTTGAGTCAAGTACATAGAACCCGTTTCCTCAATTTTCTATCAGTGATACTCGAAAGAATTAGAAGGAACACTTGAAAATATCAATATTAAATTGGCTTACAAATCAAATTCAACCTTGAAAATCCTACTCGGAAACCAAAAAATTTAACTAATGCGTTAGATTACAGTTGCATAAATGAAATAACTTCTTCCTTCGATCTATCTTCATCTTTATCGTTTACTGTTGGCGTTTATGGTAGCCTGTGTGTCGGTTTGTTAGAAGGTGCCAGTGGTATATGTGTAGTTGATACGTTTCAACGAATTGATAAGAGAAGGTAGCTGCATGGTTTGATGTTGTGAATGGGTAAGCAACACTGATGAGGTGAAACGAGATCGAAACTGCAGACTGTTGCTTCGATTTATGACATCTGACTGAATCGTACTAATACTTTGTGGCCCGGTTGACGATGAATTTCAACAATCGATCGTTTGATTGAATGTCTTCAAAACAAGGACGATCAAAAGCATTGGGTGTAGCGTAACATACATTGAATTATGACCGTGGCATAGATTTTGAGAAGATGAGATTTATAGAAAAATGTTAAAAACGCGAATATACTTCTGAAAATATCCGTATAATGATATGCTAATCCTGTATAAGGAAAAATCACCGATTTGGTTCACTACACTGTACAAGTTTTACATTAGAAAGACCAAATAAAAGAGCATCGTATTGAATACACATCGAGCATAGTTTTGGTGAAATGACGACCGGAGTGTTTATTGTGGGAACACCAAAAGACTGAAAGACTCAAAAACTATTGAAGAAATTTGTATATTTCTAACGGATACGAAATTTTCAAATCAGTTTTACTTAAAGATAATTATTCAATAAGTTATATAAATCTCATAAATCATCCTATTATATGGAGAAATCTTACTTCAGTATTGCTGAAATTGAAGCGAAAATGAACGCACCAAATTGCGTCTTATATTCCATAATTTGTCGTATAAGAATTTTTCCCTTATTGGGCCACTTCAAAAATTCACACAGCAGATTCGGAAAATCTACGTGGTCGAACTGTAGATGACCGCGCTCAGATCAAACTGGAAATGCTACAAAATATCCGCAAGTGTGTTCAATACATAGATTCGAATTTATTCAATTGATATTCTCTGGTACGTATCCAAACTATTTCACGGTTTATTCATTTTGGTAAATTATCATCGAGTCATCGTAATATAGTGATTATAATAAACTGCTTATATCATGTTTTTCCTATCTCAAGTAATATATTCAAGAAACAACAATTAGTTGTTGAAGTAAATTAGAAATTTCATTGTGAAGAACAAGTCAGATATCTACGACAAAATAAACGAAATGATTACTAATTTGAAGCTGTACAAATCGCGTAAATATTAAAAACTGAATGAAGCTCATTTAATTCTGTTAGACTTTTCATAAATCATAGAATTTCGAGTCATTTTATTCCGAGTTTCACAGAAATTATGCTTTCGTCAGTTACACTTGCATCCAATTATTCATTTATCGAAATCTCATGAATCACATCCACTCTACAGTAGTAGTTCGAGGGAGATCGTTTTGTCACTGAAGATGGATTAACAATAGTCATGCTTTTCAATTGGATATATTTGAACTACTTTTAATATAGCAACATTGATTACTGATTACAGAGATGAAAGTACACTTTCATCGAGAAATCATTACATTCAGCCAAGATGAATGCTGCATTAAAAAGTTTTCTAATTTGAGAATATCATAATATAACAGCTGCTAGGTTCTGAAAAATTGTAATATTGCACCTCCTAGAACCTGTTCTAACATAGTTTAGATCGACAATATGTAGATTTTATCAGAACTAATTGAAACTAGATTAGCAGTAATTACATTTTAGGACGCTTGTGCTATAAAACTACTACTGAACCTCATGAAAAATATAAGGATTAGATTGATAAACTTGGGGTACTTAATGATAGTTAATATACGCTCTTTAGCTAAATTAAACAATGATGTTCAAATTTTCCACATCATCTTACATAGTATAGTCCGACAATACGAAGATATCATCTGAACTAATTCAACCTAGATTAGCAATAATTAAATTGAGGACACATTCGCTATATAACTACTACTGAATCCCATGAAAAATATCAGATCGATAATATTGTTACTAGGTGCAATTCAAATAACGTTTTTCAATAATATCAGACCGTAATTCTAAACCAATATCCAGGAATGTAGTTGAATTCCACCCTAGTATTGTACCTCATGAGGCTTCCAAATTGAATAACCAAGCTCAACATTATACAGTCAAATCTTTTGAATCTTTAAGAATCAAATATAAAGTTTACTTTGGAAATGGAAACTGTGTAGAACATTAACTCTTAGGATTTAACTGTAACCAAAATTGATCACAAGCTTCAATTATTTATTCTCCATAAATCATTTGAAATAGATAATACCCTTCTTAATTCTTTCGCACATCCACATCAATATAAAATAGCAGCTTATTACATTATGATACATAGACCACGATACTGATGTTAGAAAGAATTTCTTGAAAGGGCTCAGTATTATTAAAAGAATCGAGGTCAATAATGGTTACAATTCTAGTGAGATTAACAGTAAGGATTCCTGCGAACAAATTCAACAAGCAAGCCATGAGTGTTGAAGAGATCAATTAAAACACATTATCATTACATGATCAATTCGATTCTAGCTTTCAGAACGGATAACATTTCTATATTGAAAACTGTTAAGCCGAAGTTGATGAAGGTAACAAATCAGGTATTTATGTACTCTTTTGTGGCAGTTTTAATAATATTTATATCGATAGAGAATTTTCTATGATGTGTTATCCGAGAACGACCGCAGTTTTGATGAACAAAATCGGATTCTCACAATGCAAATCATCTAGTAGAACAAGAGCACACTTCTAAAAATAATTTTGTTATTCTACAAATTGAAACTGATGGAAATAATAGATTAAAACTATGGTGAGCATTCGAAATCAACTCACACAACTGTTTCCTAAAATCATCCGAAAAAACATCCAAAGCCGCAGTAAATAATATCCGTTATCAAAGCAATAGGTATTTTAATCATAAAATCAATTAAAACAACCAAAATTATGAAATTGTAATTGCTCATGAAAAAGCTGCATTCTGAAATGTAACTGCAAAACTGTCATTTGTCGAGAAAACAACAGTTATTTAACCATAAACAATATTCATTATAACATAGTTATTCAGTGGAAGTATTCTATTTATATACTACCCCAAGGCAGAAAAAACGGTGTATAGTTTGTTATTGCATAACATGAATTAATTTCAATGAATTGAATGCATTTGATATACTAAAAGAGCTCTTTTACTCTCACTTAATGGAAATACATTTGTTATAGAAGACCAAAGTTTCTTCATCTTGGTACTTACACTGAGAGTATTCACGTAAATTTTTGAGTTGCTGACGCAGATCCACTTGGATATATTTTCAATATGTGACTTTCCTAAAATTAAATTTAGAGGATTAAATATCCAGAAATATAATCAGCAACTTAGTAGCTAATGAATCAAGTGGTATTTAGCTGTTTCAAGGAACACAGAAGAATTAAATTTGAATAAAAAAAGTGCTCAGATGCTACAACTCGCCATCAACTTGCATTCACCTAAAAATAATATTTAATTTTTCTCCGGTTTTCTTCACGGTTGGTTCATTTAAAGTAATTTAGGTTAATAAGATACTGCAGAAAATAACCCCACGATCTTATGGTGCGTTCCATCCGCCCGCAGAGAACATAGAATCTAAAATAATTACAGCGAAATTCAGCAGTTAATTAATGATTTACCAGCACCCGAAGAGGTTGGAGGGTGAATTTGATTTGTAAGAATCTCCATTAAATCGTAACATTGACTTGAATTCAGAAATAAACAGATATTGAGGTTTAAAAAACATTGCTTTCATCACCAATAATAATTTTGAATGATTCAGCAGCTTCTCTCATATCATATTGTGACTTCCTTAAATGTTGCTTATTCAATTAACTGATTTTGCTACAAATTACGATTCTTCTCTGAGACGGTGAAAAAAACAATATGACAAAATCATCTTGAACTTCGATTTAATCGCACATGAATCAAGTTTTTAATAATTTGATTGAGGAGGTCGGTACTTGATGAGAATCGATATACATATTTTCAATGAAATAAAACTAAAGTATTCAGATTTTCACTATATTAATATATAATATAGTGAAAATCTAAATACTTTAGTTTTGTTTCATTGAAGTTTTTAAATTTTGCATTATGTAGGTTATAATTTAAGACGAGATTCGAAATGTAATGAAGTTAGTTTAGGAATATTTCATTTTAATTTTCTCCTGAATTCAACTTATAACTAAAACTATCGCGAAATAATAAAACTCTTTAGAAACTGCTCAAAAAATGCCATAAATTTCATAATTGCTTAGTTTTGACCAAATCATTATAAAGCCTAAATTTTGAATCGATTGAATGGCTCAATAAATTTTATCTCTTATGAACAACTCAGATGTTTCAGTAAGGCAGCTATGTAAAATACTCGGAGTAGAACATACTGAGTCCTTATCTTTGACCTTGATTTACGAGGAAAATTCAATGATGAAAACGCAACGTAGCTATCTTGTGTTGACTTATTTCGGATTACTCAGTTTTAAAGGATTTTGGTGTATTCCAATATGCTGGTTGATATTGAAGTTACAATTGATGATTCACAAATAATCATCTGAGAACTTTCTGATTGAAAAATGTTTGTGAATTTGGAAAGCATATTGGAATGATACGTTCTGAATGGGTATAATTCTGATGTAACGTATGTCACAAAAGGAAAAATTCGAATAGACAAATTAAATACTGGAAAAAACTTTATTGAATTATATCATTAGGATTTCACCTCATATCTAAACACTATAAAATCGTATTTGAAGGACTGATAGGGGCCCGTTCTGCTCAATGGCGCGCAATTTTCTCCGAACACCTCCCATCTGTCTTTGCACGACATCCACATCGATTTCTCGTATCTTCTGAAAGATTGTCTGTCTCAAACCTTCTTCGTTTTGACTTCTCATCCATTGTCATAGACTTTCCGTGTCAGTAAACCCCAAAAATCATCGATTGGTCTTGCTTGTGGAACATTTGGGGGGTTATCTCCGCGAGGTACAAATGGGATGTTATTAACCTCTAACCAATCTCTCGTAACTCGCGCATAATGGGAAGACGCGAAGTCTGGCCTAAACATTATTTCGGCATCAGCGTGATAGGTATTGATGAAATCTAACAATTTTGGGAGACATCTTCTAGTATAAAGATTTGCATCAACAGCTTCGCCTCTCATATACCCTACATATGGTCTTTTTTTTTTCAGAAATAGCACACCGAACCTTGTCTTGAAATTTTTTCTTTGTTTTGAAATTTACTTGTTTGGACAGTCTTCTACGTTATTTGTATGAAAACCAGTATTACAATTGATTTCAGAATAGGATAATGTAAAATATTTTTCATCATCCAAAATTATGGTTAGATTTGCGAAGTGAATTCTTCTTATGGCGCGGCAACATCTGGGGATATTTTCCAATTGATTCTGGGTGTATTTTGGACACTTACGCCTTTTACGATATTTACATCCAGCATTCAGTAATTCTAGCCTCATTGTCTCATGAGAAGTACGAAATCTTCTAGATAATTTTCGTAATGTTCCTACTGTGTCTCTTGCTCTTTCTAAGAGCCTGTTTCTACGGATTTCATCCAGAGCCTTCGTTCGACCACTTTCAGGCAAATTCAAGCATGGTATTGCCTGCTCACATTCACTTATTACCCGATAAAAAGAGTTGTCTCAAAAATATTCTGACCACGAAAAATTTTGATTATTTTACGCTTAGGAACTCGCCCAACTAAATTGTCAATACTTCTTCGAAGTTCTAATTTGTGAGACATTTTAGCGAACTTATTCAGACTTTTGACAGAGGGAATACTCAATATAAATAATAAATGACATCTGTTGATCACGGCAACTAGATCTTCCACGAATTTCGGAAACTATGCATGAAAAAACTGTGTCGCAAGGCTTTCGAGACATACGTTATCTTTAAAAATTATTCTTTTCGTGATCATAAAGAGGAGGAACCTCACGAGACTATACACCAAAGGCTGAGATAGATCCTCATAAACACTGGTTCTTTCAGAGCACTCAGAGAAAAACTAATGAACAAGATAATGAAGAAGTTGCAATGGAAGTTTTGGAAGATGTTAATGCGAATCTTCATGTACGCAACGTGGAGCACAGCGTGCAATAGTGAAATCTAAGAGTTGTTGACTCCTCAGAAAATATGAAGGTTCAACCTCATAAGATCAGGAAATTTCAGTTTCTACTACAGCTAAAGTTTTGCCGATGGGATCAGTAAAATACAACAGCGAATCCCGAATACTATCAATATACCATATGGGCTGATGAAGTGATGGTGATCAATGACGGATTATTAAGTCACTGAATATTTCATTCCTGACGAAAACCTTCGTGGGGAACTTTATTATAGAATAATAAATGAAAACATTGTCATCGGTATTTTGTATGAAATTCTTCTGACTCAAATACGATTAGTTTAGGTTTGTTTATTTCCAGTCTGACAGTGTGCTCTTGTACCAAACAAAAAATATCTCTTGAATTTTAAACCTGCCTCTCGGTAATAACTGGACGGAAACGAGATAACCCGGGAGATATCCACCTCTTTCCCAAAATTTATATGCATTATGTCCATAATGTTATAGAATAATTGAAAGACAACTTTAGCAATTTAGTTTCAGTGACAATATTCACATTCATAATGCATACAGAAGATTTTAAGGACGTTCCACTTTTTGTATTTGGCATAAATGTAGTATTTTTGAGATAGAATCGATCTGATTTTTATTACTTTTGTCTCTTAAATTTCATTACTGATTAGTAATTAATGGTTTGTTTGCTCTTATCATAGGCTTCTTTTTATGAGCATCGAACTGAAAATTTTGAGCTAAATTCCGAATCTATAGAAATGACATAACTAGTAGAGTATATTGCACGAAACATTTCCCATTTTCTGAAGATCTGTCACTAACTATAACAGTCAGTACAATCTATCAATAAATTTCTGATGAAAACATGACTATCACGATAAGCATTCTCGAAAAGAAAAAATCGGTGCAATTCAAACAGTATTTGGCAAAAGAGGGTATCTATTCGAAAAAATACAACTTCATGTAATAATTGTGGACCGAACTTATTTCTCCCTTCATTGCATTCTATATAAAAAAGTAGCTATGGAATTAAATTTTCCAAGCTCATGCTCCAATAACCTCGAAAATTTCAACATTGGTAAAAAATTACGAAAAGTCAATTTTCGTTAAATACTAGAAAACGAGAAATCTGAACAAGAAGCGGTTCACACTTGTCTAATTTATTTCAGGAAAACCTTGAAAAGTGTTAATCTGATGGCTTCAATAGGATCGCATTACCATTGCTGTGCCAATCTCTTTTAGTGCCATAACCGTAGTAGTATAAAATGCTATTACGTAGGACTTTATTTTCTGAAAATTTTTTATATCAAGTGAAACAATGTAGCGGGTTGGTAGTTCAGGTCATGACAAGTTATTCAGTGCTCATCGGCTTCAAGATGATCTAGGGGAGAATATGTAGCAGTGATAGAGCAGATATTCCTCACCAAATTAGATATATCCTGATAAAAAATCTTGAATGAAAATATAAGAATCAAGTTCACAGTAGAGTTCCTGGTTTTAATAACAATTGTGACTTGTTACTGAGGCTCTACCAAGATATTTAAATCATATTGTTATTGAACAATTTTCCCAATAAACGTAACCATTAGGTACATCTTACACAGAATGAATTTTTACTCTTATGAACAGTGAGCTTGACAAAGTTTCTATATATACTACATATTTAAGATTGTATTGTTTGTCGTTGGAAAACACCTGGCACTTGCTTGTGCTAAGTTGATTTCAAATAAACCCCCTTGAGAACCGATATAGAAGAACTCGTGCCTGTGTTGCAGAAATCGAATCGAAATATCATCGACACTATTATAATACTTTCCTCCAATTTTCAAAACTATATACCTCAATATTTTCTTCAATTCATATCAAGGCATGTATAACTGCAGAATTCGCTTGGACATATGTGAACCTATGTACCTATTCTTTAATATTTTTCTCCTCATATATTTATTCTAATTTCATTTAGGTAAATTTTCGTCTCTTCAAAAGAAATGAAAATGGTTTCACCAATATTTTCATTCATTCTGTTTATAACTCATGCAGTAGAGTGTCAACTTTTAAGTGTCATTTTCTACGGCGAGGGAAAATATTGTACCACTGTTTCGAGTATTCCGAAAAACACCCCAAGCTAGCGCTCGTACAATGAAAACAAAAACCAATGCATCTTGAATGATATTCTCACAGCATGAATCATTTTCATTCTTCTATCGCTTTCCGAAATACAGCAATTTTGACCATTTATGTCATAAACCATATTTTCGATTTAACTTTTCCCAAAAAAAATTACCGAAAAATTTTGTCATAAACCCATATTATATAGTTTAATAGTTGACTGGTAGATTTTAAGATCAGATTTTCTGTCCTAGAAAGTTTTTGTCATCATTTCAGTTCAGATAATTTACATCATATCGTAGTTCGGGTGAAAAAAAGACGCAAAACGTACAAGAATGAATCGTGGAGTAACCCTTGTGGTGGATTGGGGCAATCACAGAGTATTCTTTCTAGAACTACAACGGATGTTCATTTTCAATTATTAACGAGAAATTATGACAGTTGGGTACCTAGTACAGAATAATTCATGTTAGTATTTCATTTGGAGTTTTTTCACGGAAAATTATTATCCTAGTAAGAAGTGAATGAAGATGTGATGTAAGTTTATTTTCAATCTAACAGAAATAGTGCTCGAGCGTTTCAACTATTTCGGGAATTTTTTATATCAAGTGAAACAATGTAGCGGGTTGGTAGTTCAGGTCATGACAAGTTATTCAGTGCTCATCGGCTTCAAGATGATCTAGGGAGAATATGTAGCAGTGATAGAGCAGATAGTCCTCACTAAATTAGATATATCCTGATAAAAAATCTTGAATGAAAATATAAGAATCAAGTTCACAGTAGAGTTCCTGGTTTTAGTAACAATTGTGACTTGTTACTAAGGCTCTACCAAGATATTTAAATCATATTGTTATTGAACAATTTTCCCAATAAACGTAACCATTAGGTACATCTTACAAAGAATGAATTTTTACTCTTATGAACAGTGAGCTTGACAAAGTTTCTATATATACTACATATTTAAGATTGTATTGTTGGTCGTTGGAAAACACCTGGCACTTGCTTGTGCTAAGTTGATTTCAAATAAACCCCCTTGAGAACCGATATAGAAGAACTCGTGCCTGTGTTGCAGAAATCGAATCGAAATATCATCGACACTATTATAATACTTTCCTCCAATTTTCAAAACTATATACCTCAATATTTTCTTCAATTCATATCAAGGCATGTATAACTGCAGAATTTGCTTGGACATATGTGAACCTATGTACCTATTCTTTAATATTTTTCTCCTCATATGTTTATTCTAATTTCATTGAGGTAAATTTTCGTCTCTTCAAAAGAAATGAAAATGGTTTCACCAATATTTTCATTCATTCTGTTTATAACTCATGCAGTAGAGTGTCAACTTTTAAGTGTCATTTTCTACGGCTAGGGAAAATATTGTACTACTGTTTCGAGTATTCCGAAAAACACCCCAAGCTAGCGCTCGTACAATGAAAACAAAAACCAATGCATCTTGAATGATATTCTCACAGCATGAATCATTTTCATTCTTCTATCGCTTTCCGAAATACAGCAATTTTGACCATTTATGTCATAAACCATATTTTCGATTTAACTTTCCCCAAAAAAAAATTACCGAAAAATTTTGTCATAAACCCATATTATATAGTTTAATAGTTGACTGGTAGATTTTAAGATCAGATTTTCTGTCCTAGAAAGTTTTGTCATCATTTCAGTTCAGATAATTTACATCATATCGTAGTTCGGGTGAAAAAAAGACGCAAAACGTACAAGAATGAATCGTGGAGTAACCCTTGTGGTGGATTGGGGCAATCACAGAGTATTCTTTCTAGAACTACAACGGATGTTCATTTTCAATTATTAACGAGAAATTATGACAGTTGGGTACCTAGTACAGAATAATTCATGTTAGTATTTCATTTGGAGTTTTTTCACGGAAAATTATTATCCTAGTAAGAAGTGAATGAAGATGTGATGTAAGTTTATTTTCAATCTAACAGAAATAGTGCTCGAGCGTTTCAACTATTTCGGGAATTTTTTATATCAAGTGAAACAATGTAGCGGGTTGGTAGTTCAGGTCATGACAAGTTATTCAGTGCTCATCGGCTTCAAGATGATCTAGGGGAGAATATGTAGCAGTGATAGAGCAGATATTCCTCACTAAATTAGATATATCCTGATAAAAAATCTTGAATGAAAATATAAGAATCAAGTTCACAGTAGAGTTCCTGGTTTTAGTAACAATTGTGACTTGTTACTAAGGCTCTACCAAGATATTTAAATCATATTGTTATTGAACAATTTTCCCAATAAACGTAACCATTAGGTACATCTTACAAAGAATGAATTTTTACTCTTATGAACAGTGAGCTTGACAAAGTTTCTATATATACTACATATTTAAGATTGTATTGTTGGTCGTTGGAAAACACCTGGCACTTGCTTGTGCTAAGTTGATTTCAAATAAACCCCCTTGAGAACCGATATAGAAGAACTCGTGCCTGTGTTGCAGAAATCGAATCGAAATATCATCGACACTATTATAATACTTTCCTCCAATTTTCAAAACTATATACCTCAATATTTTCTTCAATTCATATCAAGGCATGTATAACTGCAGAATTTGCTTGGACATATGTGAACCTATGTACCTATTCTTTAATATTTTCTCCTCATATGTTTATTCTAATTTCATTTAGGTAAATTTTCGTCTCTTCATAAGAAATGAAAATGGTTTCACCAATATTTTCATTCATTCTGTTTATATTTCATGCAGTAGAGTGTCAACTTTTAAGTGTCATTTTCTACGGCTAGTTTTTGGGAAAATATTGTACTACTGTTTCGAGTATTCCGAAAAAACACTGTTTCCCAAGCTAGCGCTCGTACAATGAAAACAAAACCAATGCATCTTGAATGATATTCTCACAGCATGAATCATTTTCATTCTTCTATCGCTTTCCGAAATACAGCAATTTTGACCATTTATGTCATAAACCATATTTTCGATTTAACTTTCCCCAAAAAAAAATTACCGAAAAATTTTGTCATAAACCCATATTATATAGTTTAATAGTTGACTGGTAGATTTTAAGATCAGATTTTCTGTCCTAGAAAGTTTTTGTCATTATTTCAGTTCAGATAATTTACATCATATCGTAGTTCGGGTGAAAAAAAGACTCAAAACGTACAAGAATGAATCGTGGAGTAACCCTTGTGGTGGATTGGGGCAATCACAGAGTATTCTTTCTAGAACTACAACGGATGTTCATTTTCAATTATTAAAGAGAAATTATGACAGTTGGGTACCTAGTACAGAATAATTCATGTCAGTACTTCATTTGGAGTTTTTTCACGGAAAATTATCATCCTAGTAAGAAGTGAATGAAGATGTGATGTAAGTTTATTTTCAATCTAACAGAAATAGTGCTCGAGCGTTTCAACTATTTCGGGAACGATTACCAGAGCACTGCAAGATTACCATACTCAAAAAAAATACTTGAGAAAGTAAAGACATTGTTTCAATGAACCAAAAATATTGAAATGAAAAAACAGAACTCATATCAAAACATTTTGTGCACTCCATGCTCTTGAATGAATAATCGGTATCTCCTAAATGTGGCATGAGTTGCATTAAGAACGGCATCCGAAGAAATTTCTAATCATGCTTCAACATGCCGGATCAGGTGACGGTGGTAAACTCAATCCTACGGGTAACTCCAAAGCCAAATGTCAGATGGAGTCAAATTAACACCAAAATTATTGTTCAGCAAATTTACATTATGAGCAAGCACCATCTTATTTGAGTAGATTTTTTTTCGTTCGTCTGGAGGAAGATCACCGAGATCATCCATTGTATTGTTCAATCAAGAGTTTCATTATAATTATCCAGATTCAAGTTTTCCTCAACGAAAACTGGTCATTTCGAGCCTTTCGCATAAATTGTACACCAAACGTTCACACCGGTTGTAGTGAGAAAGTATACTCGTCAGACCAAATTATAGTTCTGGGATATACTGCATTCTATCAGTAAATAATTTCGAAAACTCGAGGCGTCTGAGACCATCATGTTTCTCAAGGGCTCAAACTTATGAAAGATATAAGACTTGTAATAATGTTTTCGTGAAAATGATTGAACAGTGTCACTGACGTTCCGGTTTATGCAGGGATTTGTCCAACATATGTTTTTGAGTTCATTTCTACACTCTACACTATATTCAATTCGTTTCTTGGTTAATCTTCTTTTTACTGGTTTTCGGTATTTTGAATGAGCCTTATTCGTGAAATTTTTTTTCGAGTATGGTAAACTTACAGCTTTCTGGTTCAACATGATCTGGAAATCATTTCCGATGAAGCCGAAAATCTCTAGAACTATTTCTGTAAGATTCAAAATATATTTTCATTATACTTCGATGAAGGTTGCTCTATCATTTTCGTGAGCCGCCACAAAGCTAACTTCACGATTTATTGGAAATTTTTTTCCGTAATACGGAACAATGTGGAATACCTGCACAGAAATAATGAAGAAAACACTTTCTAGGACAAATAATTTTATCTCAAACTCTAACAGCGCCCATTTTACAAATAACATGAGGTTTGTTATGAAATTTTTCGATAATTTCATTCCGTCGGAGAAAGTAAAGCGTTTTTAGGTGATGATTTTTGAGCAGGTGCTCAAAATTGAATGAGTCATTGAAAAAAAATAATAATATCGGGTTACTATTTGAAAGGCCAAACTTTCAGTATCTTGGGAAAACACCAAACCAATGAAAATATTTTAGGCTGCATGATTCAATTCGATTTTTTCACATTGAAATCAATCAGCGACTTCTAGAGGTATAAGGTCAGGGCGTGTTTAACTTAACACTCGATATTCAACTGAAAAATATTGATGACAACTGGTCTCAGCAGAGTTTTTCCGGTAGGTGCAGTATTCTCATGGTAATAGAAAACAACGATTTAAAGTATTATCCCTGAACTGCGTTTTGAATGGCTCTACTTCCATCAATCATAGTCAGGCCAGTTTCACTGTTAACATCAATGCCGCATTACTTTCAGATTTCTGTCAACCTTTCAAAATGGATCACCTTCCTAATAATTCCATTCGTTGAAATTCAGTGCTACTCTCTCCAGATTTTTCTCCAGTATGACATAATTGAATGAATAAGATTCTTTTTATTATCGATGATTCATTCCAGAATCCAGGCAGGTGGTCTTTTCAATTTATATTTCTTATTCAAGCCCTGTAGGTAGGATGAAGCCGGAAGGCGTCGTCATATGAAGCGTAAAAGTGTAACAACGCATTACTTCGGGTTGTTTCGTAGAAGCAATTCCATCGAGTTGCTCTCGCACTTTATGTAAAAGCTATTTTGTGAATTAATGATCACAGAACTTCGAAAGAATTGTTCCACATCTTTTTTACTGAGTGTATGGAATTATCAAGTTTTCAGATATTTTCATGAGATATATGCATTGTGAATTCATTTTTACTAATCCTCTTACTAACAATCATTTTACCTTTTTAGTATATCTCATAAATGTCACGAAACGAGCGAAAGCTCCCGACACTGCTCGTTAGACAGTGAAGCATTTCAGGGCAAATATATTGCCTGTTGCCGTCTTAACAACGAGGTAGGTTCACACTCAAATGCCCAATTACGATTAAACAGTTATTATCGAAATACGATCACAGATCGACCGTAATTTCAAACGTGATGCTCATGACCTTCTTAACTTACGGTTTCATAAGAAAGCGCTAGAGCAAAATGAGTGTCCGATACAACTGAGACGTTATCTAAACATCTACTGTGATCTTATTTTTCAGCTTATCGTGATCACAAAATCGAAAAACAAGTAACTTAGGGAAAAATAGCTTTATTGGTTTTTGAACTTATTGCCATGAAGATCGATACTATTTTGCATGATCTTAACCTTCCTATACTCGCGCCAAATATATTAACACCTATACCCGAGCACGGTGTGATAGACCGTAATTTTGGCTCCTATTACCTGGTTATTCTTCTATGAAACCGTTTATATTTTTTTTACAGGAACTATACTATGTAGTAAAACAAAAAAAAACCAATTGTTAGCATAAACTATTTATTACTTCAATGACTACACTGGTCTACAATGGTTTTGTTGCCCTAGATATGAAAATGATTTTGAGTCTATTTATGCACACAATTCCTGAAACTATCAATGATTTTGTAGGATTTGCTCTGATTTCTTTTTAAATCTTTATTTTCTTTTTACATAAGAAAAATCGTAAAACAAGAAACAAAATAACAGATATATTTATAATGTCAGTTATGTTTTGAGAAATTCGGATACATCGAAGTAAATAAAGAGGAAAATGTCGAAAATATATTTCATATTTCCATAAAACGCCTTTTATGAGCTTTTCTTCTATAATTTTTCAGGGGACAATCTCTTTTCAAAGACCAGCAGTAATCTGCCATCATGTGACAATCCCATCGACCTTGATACCTTTCTTCCATCACTTTTAGATCTTGATGAAACCGCTCTCCCTGTTCCTCACTATAATTTCCTAAATTATCCGGAAATTTATCTAGATGATTGCGGAGATAGTGTAACTTAATACTCATATTTTCTCCTAAAGTCTGAAAGTTTGTCAGCATATTTTGCACAATTTCTTCATAATTTGCTGCTTTATGGTTACCTAGGAAATTTTCGACAACCAACACAAAACTTTTCCAAGCTTTACTTTCCGGAACAGTCATAACTTTGATAAAATCTGAGTCTTTCATCAATTGCCGTATTTGAGGACCATCAAATATTCCACCTTTCAATTTTTCCATACTAAGCTTCGGAAATTTTCTGCAAATGGAATTAAAACAATTTCCGTCTTTGTTCAACGCTTTTACAAATTGCTTAATCATACCTAACTTAATATGTAATGGTGGAAGTATGATTTTGTCTCTGCTCACCAGCGGCTCTCTTATTACGTTGGCTTTACCGACAGTTAAAGAATTTCTTACAGGCCAAATATCTTATTCCCAATGAAGTTGCTTTGCTCTACTATCCCACATACAAATAAAGCAAGGGTATTTTGTATATCCACTTTGTTGGCCAAGTAAAAAATTTTTAAATCCACACAGATCGGCCATTGATGCTCAGAGTATTTAATTTTCTCTAAAACTAATTTTACATTTTCATATTCTTCTTTGAGTTTCGTTGAATGGGCAATTGGAATTGATGCAAATTTATTTCCATTGTGCAATAAGACGCATTTTAAACTTATTTTGCAACTATCAATAAAAAGGCGCCATTCAGTAGATTTGTACTCTTTTAAACCCATGTCTATAAGCAGCTTCACGATATCATTACAATACACTAATCCTTCATTTTCACTAAAAAATTGTAATAACTCTTTTTCTCGCGTTCTGTATGTTGTAATTGTTACTGTTGGTGCCAATAAATTTTTTTCTTTCAATCTTGAGGCTAACAGTTCTGATCCTTGTCTTGATAAATTGAGATCACGTATTAAATCACTGAGTTCATTTTGAGAAAATAACTTTGGCGTAGATGTTTCACCTTCCCATTCACTTCCACTAGTAGATCGTCCCGATTTCTGTGAATTTGGTAACATCATTGTTTCTGAGGGCATGCGAATTACTTTTGAAATGTATATGGACCGAGGGAGATTTTCACTGTGTAGAACCGGACATTTCGTAGACTGTAAGTCTGGGTATCTCCACGTTTGATTTCGATTAAAACCTTTAACATCTACTACACAAAAATAACAATCATCTAAATGATTCGTAGGCTCCATCCAGATCATAGGAATACCAAAGTCTAATCCAGAACGTTCACCTTTTTCCACAACCGTAAAGACTCAACACTTACAAACTTTATTAGGAACCCATGGTTTACCTAATTTGTCCATTTTGAAACCTAAATATTCAACATAAGTCTCCTTGACAAAGTCTGTGATATTTCTTTTTGGTTTTTTTGGTATATAAACACCGCAAATATAACAAAATAAATCACAACAATATTTACACTTTCTTCGTGACGAACTCATATTTTAGACTAGAAGACAAATATATAAGAATGGACATTCAGTAATTGAAACAAAATATTAATCCATGACACTTTATCCAGATTTACGTGTATATGTACTTCAATATTGTCAAATAACTGAGACCTCAGCTGTTCTGTGGAGCAAGGGGTCTGAGAGTGGGGATCAGGTGATGTTTGTATGCGCGAAAAAGTTGCGCAGAAGCCTAATCATGACTGGAAAATTAAATTTTATTCCTAACAAGCTTATAATTGTTCAAAATATAAGAAATGCAAAAATCATGAAAATACGAGCACATTGAGAACTTTCATGAATATATTCGTAATCTGGGCACTTGAAAACATAAAAATTTGCGATGGTATCCAGGGCAAAAATAAAAAAATTTTTTTTGTAGAGCTGTGCTATCAGTCTTTCCCCTATAGCCTAAAAAGTCACATTTTCATCTTATTGCTAGGAAAGACAAACATGAAAATTTTTATTCCTAAAATAAATATCTTTTAATTCTTAGAAATCACATATTTTGAGACCATTGTAACATAAATTTAGTTAAATATTAAAGTTTGCAAAGCAGTCAGAATATACCATAACAACATGCTCTAAACAAAAATATTTAGCACAAGAAGCGCAGTTGTACCGCGTTTTTCTATTTTTCGTTATTGCGCAATATCCACATCGGTCAATTTTATTGTTGTGAGATGAAGCTGCAGATTCATGGTCATCTAATTTGCATATTTCATTGAGCTTAACCTCAGTGTCCTTGGCAGAAAAATAGTGAGAGCTCTTCGATTGAGGTGAGGATTTAGCACGTCTTAAGAAAGTTTTTCCAAAAACGTTCTGAGGCTAATCTTATTGATAGCATTATTCATCAGGTATAAAACAAACGAATTTATTCCTGGCACGTTCATCAAACTGTAAAATATTACCATAGGCCAACTCTGCCCTACAAAGCAAAAACCGAGTAACTCTAAATTTCCAACTTTTCAGCAGAGTTATTTTTATGCAGCAAATAAGATAGATTACGCTTACTCAAAAAGTGTTCTAACTAGCTTCGAACTGGAACATTTACTACTTCTGAATTCTAGAAATTCACTGAGCGTACTGAATTCTAAATTTTTCTCTTCAAATTCGAAATGGACGCTCACTTTCAGTTACTAGATTTTGGATTATTACATCCGTACGAACCTTTTACAAAAAATAAAACGAGTAAGTCGAAAAATTCAAGATAAGTACCAAATTCAAAATTCTATCCGTCAAATTCGAAATGGACGCTCACTTTCAGTTACTAGATTTTGGATTATCACATCCGCACGAAGCTTTTACAAAACATAAAACGAGTAAGTCGAGAACTTCAAGATAAAATTCAAGTAAGTCAATTTACATTTGAATATTTCATTGCAGAAACACGTAACAAAGAATTAATTTTTCAGTTATCAAACAGAACACAAAAGTAACAAATATTGAACATCAAATGAACTTTAAAATAAATACGGAAATAGCTGAAAAGATTATGAAAATTATGTAGTTATAGATCGCAATCTTCAATTTGAGTTTCTTTCCCACAGTGGGCCAAGTCGTCCATGTCAGATACTGGCAGGAGATATTTCCAGAACAACTGTTTCTTAGCCGACATATAGGCAGTTAGTTCATTCAAAATTCATTCTTTTTCTTCCTTGATCAGACCTCGGCATGATGATTTGTTTACTGGTAACTGAAGTTTGAATCGAAATCTTATATCTCCTTCGACTTATTCCACTTTTTCCGATCAGCCGATGTACCGAGTCAGACTCCATGAATGAAAGGCCAGCTTTGAAAGACTTGAAAGTAATAGCCTCTGGTCCTCGTTCTACATTATCTAGCATACAATATGCGGTAAAGAGTGTCCAGTTTCTATTTTGTGCGGCACAATTGTCTGCCCAAAATACAATATTTTTACATTTTCTCCCGTCCATGATTCCACAAGCTCGCAAATGTTTAATTGAAACATATTAGACGACCTATAAGAAAGGAATTCTTATCTTAACTTAGTCACCATTTTCGGAATTATTAACATCTTCTGCATATCAACTGCGAAAATTTCTTTATCCTTCATATACTTTTGTTGTTTCAGTATACATTCTCTTGTGTATTTCATAGTTTCGATAAATTTCACAGTTCGCATCATCTCTTTAATTCACGTTTTCATGGTAGACATGATTCTTGTGGAATTAACATGATGGACATTCATCTTGGGGTGGTTTAGTGGAGTCAATATTCTCCTAATGAAAAACCTTTCAGTAGATTTCATATGATACTTCCTACTCAGGAGTTTTCTCATTCAAATCTTCCTACATCTTAAACACCGAGATGTCGTTTGAAAGATACTGTCTGTTAGGAACACGTTTCATGTTCTAATGTGAAACTACTGAGTGACAACTCTCAATATGAGCTTTGATGTTTTTATAATTTTTTTCTGAAATTTCTTTCATCTTTTCACCACTTTTAAGTCCTCTTTTATCTGTAACACACTGAAACTCTAGATTTTCCAGAAACTCTGTTACCATAACCAGATGAATGTCCAATTGTGTGCAAAAACATTGTTTTGCATACGGTTTGTGTTTTATATATTCATTGTTTCATTCAAATCGATAGATTTTCCTGCGATTTCTTTATTTGAATTTGTGATTTCTTCAGTATTCTCTCTATTTCTGTCTATTCCCACTTGATCTATAACTTCATCATACTTTGTGTCTTCCTGCTCCTCGGTTTCTTTCAGCACAATATCATTTTTATCTGCTGTGATTGGTTCCAAAGGTAAAGTATAAACAACTAAGCACTCCCTGTGGCCAACAGCGTCCCTTGATCTTGACAGGCATTTTCTTGAGGTATTTTCCAATAAAGAATCTTTTCTCCCCAAAGTTGAGTGAGTTGAAGTGACAATCATTTTTCTTTGTTCTCATAAGATACTTCAGGAGCAGTTTTTTCTACAACTGTCAGGACATGGTGAAAGTAAAATCTTTGTTTTAGTTCGATTTTTTTTTGTTTAGTCCGAGGTAACTAATTCTCTGTTACAGTGTAAGGTTGTACATTTTCTGTCTCTACTTGATCTTCTCCATCTCTGATTTCTATTTCTGGTACAGATTCAGGTACATATTTTGTTGGTAACTGGTCTTCTTCAACTTCGGTATCCATTATCTTCTCTGAAATATTTCTTTCAGCGGATGTAGTTCCATGTTTTATTCACTTTAGAAATGAGCTATGTTCAAATTCTGTTGGTTTCCACAAGATATCACCATCATTTAAAAACAAACAGCTTTTTTTGCGGCTTTGGGTATAATAATAAATCAACAAGTTTTCTTTTCCGTCTTCTGTTTGGTGGACTATAAATTGGGTCTGCATCCGAATCATCCATTGGCGAAACAGGTGACAGACTATATGAAGTTCGACCTGTCGCCGTTTGAAGTACCATTTTGAGAAGACGCTCGCTACGCGAAATCATTATTGCAGCTCTGAAAAAGAGCTTGATTACATCTCCGCCGTATCGAAGTCAGAAGAAATACTGCATAACCACCACACTAATATGATTTAAGTACGCGAAATAAGAAATCATGTGATATTACTCCGCATTCTGATCTGTGTTGGTCATTCAATTCAGAGAGTAAGACGTTATACTTTCTTGGAGGATTTGTCTACTCATTGCAAGTAAGTTGACTTATTAATTTTTTGTTTTGTTTTGTAGTTATTGAATATTTCACTCGCGGGGATCTACCTACACCAGAGTCATCCTGTTCAAGTAGAGTAAATATACATACTAGGTTCTATATTTCGAAATATGGAGATCTTCTGAGAAGTATGTAATATTGATATATTTCAACTATGAAATGAAAAATTTACTTCATTTTTCGATTGATATTTTATAATTTACAATCATAAAAGCATTGCCTCCTAAAAAGTAACTGTTCATAAATTCTCAACCGACTGATATATTTCAAATCTGAAAGACCTTGCAGACCTTTTAACGAGGAATCCAGTGGTGGGAAAATCTCGAAGACCATGTTTGTTGACTTACTTGGTTTTCGTTTTGCAAGGCAGACCTATTTGTGCCTCGAGCGACATTATACGTCTCACACATGTGGCGACCGTGTCAACTCCACCTTTGGTCGCATTATAATCCATGATGATGTGTGGTTGGCCTGTCTTTTTATCAATACTTTGATCATCGTGCATGGTGGACAAAAGTAAGACATTCTTGCCTTTTTTAGGTATATACGATATAAGGCTGAAGTTGCCGCGGTGTCTAAATATACTGGATTTATCAGCTCGACCTCGTAATTCAGTAAACTGAGTATCTCTTTTTAATTTTTTCGTACAGTTCGAATCAGGTTCAGCTTATATTCGTGATCGAGCTTATCCAGCAGTGGAATGCTTGTGAAAAAAATTATCACATGTGATGTTACGACTAGTGTTTCGAATACATTCACTCAGACGAAAACTAGTTCTAAAGCCGAGTTATCAATTTTATATGGACCTCCAGGTTGTTTTCCTACAAACACTTCCATGTTTTGTGTATAAAACATTTTAGCTCCTGTCAAAGCGTAGATTTCAACTCCATATTTGTTTGGCTTCGATGGGATCTATTGCCTGAAAGGGCAGCGACCTCTGAAAGCTTCCAACTTTTCGTCGATGGTTACTAACTGGGACAAGCTGTAATATTTTTTGAAAGATTCTACGACCTTTTCAAACATTTCTCTGATGGAAGCAAGATTATCTACTACTGCTCGTTCTGCAAAAGTATCCTTGTCATCAAACCGGAGACACTATAGTAATAAATTGAATCTGTTCCAGCTCATAGCTAGTCTAAATATTTCCGGGGAAGACCCATCATTTTCGAACAAATCTTTGGCATTTAGTCGACTATTTCTTCTTAATCCTGCAAAGAGTAAAGGACCCAACAACGCTTCCATTTCTATTGGATTGGTCTCTACGCAGTCCCTTCCTCGTGAAAAGTTATCTCTTAGGTGGTTTATTTTTTTATTTGTGTACTGAACAATCTGAAAATAAACACTTTCGAGAAAAATAACCTCCATATTTCTAGCGGCTCTTTCGTGTTTCTAGCTTCATCTTTAGGGCCTGGAAGTTGTGTGCGAGATTTCTCATACGGCGCTTAATCTGGCTTGATTCAGCAGTTTTATTCCTCCGCGTACTCCCGTCTTTTCCGATTTGAAAGTCTCTGGTAGTTTCATAATCTTCTGACTCTAATTGAGAATCATCCTCTCTGTCCGAAGACTGAATTGCATCTTCAAAATGACGTGTTTCTTCTTGGGGTGGACTACCATTCTCAACTTCCCTATCAAATTTATCATCGTAATTGGAGTCTCAATTTTCTTCCACCAACAACAATCGAATACGTTTATCATTTATTTTTGAAGCATTTATAACCTGAAAATTTCATAAATTTAGTAGTTCTAAACAAATAAAATTCAGTTCAAATTAATACATAAAAACAAATAAATAACAATAAAATACCCATAAACAAAAAAACTATGACTGACGTAAAATGTTTATCGTATGCCGGAGTCGGTGTCACAGACCGATCAAACCATACTAGGTCTACACGTCCTGCTCGCACGACTGCGTGCAACGTACTAAGCAAAAGCGAGCCCCAAATCATGTAGCTAGCAGAACGTGCGACATCTCAAAGTTCTTAGAAAAAATAATATTTACGAAAAACTGTTTCGTCGGTCTCACAGACATGTGCGCGGGTATATAAAGATTGAATCAATTCTCGAAACAGTTTTGCCAATCCGAATATATGTTTTGGAGATAAAGTCAAAACCGACTATAACGACATCGTTTACAACGACCGATCGGTTATTACAACCAGTTTGTAAGGTTCCGCCGAATCTTTAGTAAACTATTCAGTAAACATACCGCCTTTAACAACATTGGATATAGTGACATATCGCTTATAACGAGGAAACTTTATTGATATTCATCGACTATAACGACCAACCGCATTTAGTCCCACCAAAACAAAAACATTACGAACGATCTTAGATCTTATTACTAAGCATTGAAGTAATATTAAGGCTTATTATTACATACGCTTTTTCTCCCACCTCATTCGTACCTTTTCCTGGCCATTTGACCTTGCATATTTATTGTTTAGTGCGTTAACTGACTGCGTGAGTGACAGCTTGATTTATAAGTTTTGCCTTTGATAAGACTGTGTATTTATGCGTTACCATGTCGCAAAAAAAGAGAAAAGTGTTCACTATTGAAGAAAAATCTCATATCATATGGAAACTAGAAAATGGTGAGTCAAATAGTGAAATTGCAAAGGAGTGTGGAGTTTCACATTCTACAATATGTACGATTTGGAAGAATAGATATAAAATAAAACTTCTTTTCGATAACAACTTTTTAAAACTTGAACGATCGAGGACAACTGAACATAAAGTTATGGAAGATGCTTTACTAACATGGTTTAACCATCAGAGGGCAAACAACATCCCAATAAGTGATCCAAATCTGCAGCAAAAAGCCAACGACATTGCTCCTATTATGGGTAGGGAAAATTTTGAGTGTTCGTCGTCTTGGGTTCAACGTTTTCGTGCTTGTTGTATTATTGTGGCAGTAAAAGTTTGCGGTGAAGTAGCTGGCGTTCCTGAAGGGGCGAGTGAAGACTGGCTCTCTCATAAGTGGCCTGCGCTGTGTGAAGGATACACACCAGAGAAAATCTTCAATGCTGATGAAACCGGATTGTTTTACAATTTAACTCCTTACAAAATACTTAAATTCAAAGGCGAGGAATGCAAGGGCGGAAAGTTGTCCAAAACAAGAATTACAGTATTGGCTGTGGCAAACAAGACTGGTTCATGCAAAAAAATATTTTGGTGATTGCAAAAGCTTAAAAACCGCGTTTCTTCCAAAACATTCTTCTTTTGCCTGTAACTTTTGAAAACAACACTAGGTCCTGGATAACATCGCAAATTTTTGAAAAATGGTTGCTTAGCTGGGATGCAGAATTGAAGTCTGGAGGAAAAAAATTTATCTCGTAGTAGACAACTGTCCCGCTCATCCTGTAGTCTCCAATCTGAAATGCATAAAGCTTGTGTTTTTACCGCCCAATGTCGCCTCTGTTTTACAGCCCATGGACCAAGGTGTGATAAAAGCTTTAAAAAGACAATACAGAAAACTTCAAGTGCTACAAATGTTACAGAATATTGAAAACGGGAAAGATACAAAAAGTCTTTGTGTTTTGGATGCAATTCTGATGATATCGGAAGCTTGGCAAAAGATCACACAGACAACTATAGCCAACTGATTTCGCCATGCAGGTTTCAAAGATCTTTCTCCATCACAAGCAGAGGACGACGATGATATTCCGCCAGCGAGAATGATACGATCTCCCACAGATGAAGACGATGACGTACCACTCGCTCAATTGGTTACTCAGTTGCAAAGATCTGCTGGTACGGAACAAAGTATTGGAATAGATGACAGTGCCGCTGAGTACGCCTTAGCTACTGGGGAAGAATTTCTTGCAGAAGCTGAAAGTGACAGCCGTAACAGTGAAGAAGAAAACGAAGACCAACAAGACCCTGAAGAACAGTTTAGGCCAACAACAATTTCCGAGGCTCTTAGTTCTATAACAGTTTTGCAAAAATTTGGTACCTTTAGCGACCAGTCACTCTCACGGTTTGTCATATGGCGATCATGGAGTATCATTTCGAGCACTGCATCGATGGTTTGTGGCAAAAAAATTGATTTCGGACGACCTTCACGAAGTTCGCTACTGAATGAAGCCCGGCCCCGATAGAATTCGTCCCATCACCAAAAATTCAAGCAAGTTGATCGCACAACTAATGTCGAGTTAATCCACGTCGAAAATCGTGAAAAATCATCGTACGAAAATGTTTATGTGTTAATTTCATTTTTGTCCAAGTTTAATTCTTCAAATGACTATAAACAAAACAAAACTAACTCGTATGTCAAAGTGTTTCATGTACTTTTAGGTTTGAAATAGTCGAAATAACCGACGTAGTTGTCGGATGGGAGCTGTCTATAGTGAAAGTACCAGAGGCGCAAAATTTGAAATCTAACCTATTCTAACGTACGTAATTTACAAGAATACCACACGGCAACGGGAGTTGATAATTCCGTGGGAGGTGAAAACTATCTTATGTCTGTTCGGTTTTGATGATTAGGTTTCGTTGAAGTTGTTCTCAATTATCGTGATATTGATAACGTGGACTGAAGAAAACGTCGAAATTATAACTTAGTCAGTTACAAATCAACGAGCAAGCTCCGTCTATTATGGGTTCCTCTCCACTCGGGCATAGGCCGGTCGAGGAAGTAACCTGGAGTTCATAGTACCGGAGCCTAAGCTCGGAATTCCCCTGCAAACTGCAAGGATGGAAAACAACCGATGGCTGGACTTAAGGATACGTGAGCATTGAATGAGCCTCACAGGTCTCAGACACGCTCGACGTACCATCAGTGGACTTTCCAATGCGAAAGCCAAGACCTGGGTTAAACTCTCTATGTTGAAACTGAAAGTTTTAACTGCCATATTAACGGGGCACTGTCGCCTCAGGAAACACCTAAAAAAATTAGGGATTGGTTGAGGATCCTTTGTGTAGGCTATGTGAAAAAGATATAGAAGCAATAGAACATGTTATGTGCGAGTGCCCAGCTAGGGACAGGGTCGGAATGGAAGAACTTGGATCTTCCAAACTGAAGCTGACTGAGCTTATTTAGCTCTCACCCACGAAAATCGTATCCTTCACGGAAAGGATGGAGCTCGTGGATGAAATTTAGGACACAGTGTGCCACAACAGACCAATGGGCCGCAGTGGTTGGGCTGCTAGACAGGCCTCACTCAAAAAATAATATCTATCTATCTATCTATCAGTAACAAATCTCGACGCGTAATACTATATGAATACTATATGAAAGCCGAAAAAATAGGAACTTGGGAAATATTGACAAATTTGAGTTTAATTGAAGTGCAAATAACGATAAATTGAATATTGGATAGTGATCTGTAGTATTTCTGTTAAATATCTGGCCTTTCATCCAACAATATTCTGCTTCTTACGATGATTATTCAGCTTCCTAATGTATTAATGGTTATGTTAAGATCATTCAATTTACACAGTAGTTTAGAAATGAATATTCATTTAGTCAACTGATCACCTTTGAATGACGTCGTCTTAGCTGACAGATAACCGTAAGGGTAAACGACGGCCGTATTGTATAGCATTTCAAGCTAGGAGAGTTCGAGTACACTAATAAAAAAGCCTTGATCCTTTTCACGTGAACCGTTTTGTTAATACTATTTTACAATATTCATTGTGAGTATGCAACCTTTATTACATATATTATGTATTTATTACACTGCACCAAGAAATTAATGCCTAAAATCGAATATTCAAATTTATGCCGAAGAAGTAAGAATATGATGAAGAATTATTTTTCAAGACTCAAATTGTAAATGAGAGAGAAATTGAAATGATACTAAGAATAATAGATGCAAACTTTCGAAGTCCCAAAACATCGGTTAATATCGAAATTTTCTACCCCTCAAAAAAATTACTGCATGACATTTACTACTCTCAATCAAATGCAATGATTTTTTAGCATTGGGATCTGAATTTCGATCAGACTATTCCGAATCTATTTCACGGAGATGGCTGGATTTTCTGGCTTCTTAATATCTCATCGAGAATGTTCCCAAAATTTTCAGTGGAATTGCGGTCTGGAGTTTGTGCAGGCCTCTCTATTTGGGTGATTTCGTGATCTCGAAGGTAGTTCCGGTGAGACAAAAAGTTTTCACCCACGTTTGCCGTTGCTCTGTAACGTGCCTCTGAACATTCAGAATTTCTATAATGACGATGACCAGGGCAGGGCGGGCATTCAAAAAAAATTTTCCCACACCATTATTGAACCTCCAACAGAACATTTTATATCTCTCATATTGACGTTTGTACACTAGAGAACGTCGATAGCAATGAAAAAGACAAAATCTCGAGTCATCTGTAAACAAAACTCTCTTCCAGTCAGTTTTTAAATAACTGGTATGTTCTATAAGAAAATTCAATCGGTCTCTTTGATGTGCTACTGTTGAAGGTGGGTCACGAGCTACGACACGAGGCTTCAAACCGAATTCCCTGAGACGTTATCGTAACGTTCCGGTCTCAACAAGGAAATTCTTGAATAACGGCCATGGATCGGCGTTTTTGCTAGAGGTCTTCCTTGTCTAGGTCTCCTATCATGACTACAAGTCTCCCTGCTCCTACGGTTCATCCTAGAAACAATTGAAGGTGACACCCCAAGCCTTTGACCTTGTGTAAGCCCTACCTTGGTCAGCTAACACCAGAGCTTCAGCACATTCTGCCGGATTCAAATTTCATGATTCTTGTTGCATTTCTACCAAAAATTAAAATTTTTAGAAGAACAAACGTTACACTCGCATAAATCGATCAATTACTATGGTTATCAATTTCATGCAAAATCTCAATTTGTATCTTTCATTTTATTTCTCATGAGAGAAATATGTACGTCGAGAAAAAACATTGAATTTGGTGGGCATATGACAGAATATATCCGAAAAAACTATGTGTTAATAATTAGTTGCTCACCGAACAAAGAAAGAAAAAAGTTTGAAGTATTAAAATTTTGCGTCTATTTCTTAGCGTAGTGTATTTAACACGTTGACTGCCGTAGTGCCTTGATGAAAATTGTTAGGTAGAGCCGCAGGTTTTTTGTAAGTGTACCACCCTAAGATTGAAAAAATTTGAATAAAATAACAATTTGATAGCCAAAAATGACTTTTATTTATGATTAACCCCCGTGCATCATTAGTAACCCACGCGGCGCTGGTGGTTTACCCTCACGTGCATCATATGTGTCTCACGGCACAAACGTGTCGTAGCTGACGTTTCTCGCTGCTTTGTTATCGGGTAGCTCCGGTAGTATTGTTCCTAGACGAGAGATGAATGCACGCATTCAATTTTGCGGTCAGTAACGAATAATTTGTTGTGGAAATAAATAGAAAAAAATTGAAAATGTCATATGAAAGGCAACAAAAGAGGTTATAAGCCTTATTCGATAAACATTCAGACATGGGTGATGAGGATTTATCTGATTCATATAAAGATAATTCAGATGATGAATATATTGAAAACGAAAGTGATTCTGAAGAATCTGATTAGGATGAACCTGGCACAATTCTGGAAAAAAAAACAGAATTTAGGTGCAGTATCCACTTCATAGAGTACTATCTGACCTAATACAGCAAATGAAACAGTTCAACGTAGTTCACATAGTTCTAGTTCTGATGATGATTCTGAGAACATCCACACTATTGATAATAATGTCCTCACCTGGTATAGTGTCGATGGAAACAGGATAAAATTGTTTTCTTTTAGTTGTGTGAAAAGAGGAGTGACATTCCAAGCTATTGATGACCTAAGCGATAAGTCAACATACGATTTATTGAAATATTTGATAAGATAATATAATCAAAATGATGGTAGACGAAACTAATCATTACGCTTCTCAAGTGATCAAAAATGAAAATTCTTTTATGAAATCGAGTGTGAACTAATGGAAAAAAATTGACTCGTTGGAAATGGAATTAATTTTGGGAATATTATTATGGATGAGATCGAATAAAATGCCAGGACAAAAAATGTCTTTTACAGAAATGAAGTGAAAAATGTCATATCTAGGAATAGATTCGAACTAGTTCTACACCTGTATCTTTGAACGAAAAATGTCCTCCAAATGATCGACTTTTGAAGATGTAGTCACTTGTTGACTTAGTGGTTGAAAGAATCCATAATGCCATGGATCTCCATGAATAGATATGTATTGATGAAACTCTTGTTCCATTTCGGGGACGATAATACTTCAAGCAGTATATAAAGAATAAGGGTCAAAAATTTGAAATTAAATTGTTCAAACTATGTGTAAAAGCCGGCTACACTTACTATATCAAAATTTATTGTGGAAAATAAGGAATACCTGTATCATCTTCTGTGGTAATGTGCCTGATGGAAGGTTTACTAGATCAAAGAAGAATCTTGTACATGCACAACTACTACACCAGTGTCCATCTTGTAATGCTTTTGTTTCTAATATTATCTAAAATTGGAGAAATATTTCAATTCTACTGGAACTAAGAAATCAAAATAATGATGTTCAATGAGATTCAATTATAGAAAGGCTAATTGAAGGAAAATTACAATTGACACTACCTATTAATACCTATGCCTAGCTAGATCAGAGTCGCTTAATCTCAGTGTGTGAGATCTTCGTCTAGAACCTAGGTCCTAGATATATCTTTAGGAATAATACTCAGCACTTCATTCAAGTAGCTTTATCACAAGATAAATATCAAAATCACAGTAACTGATCAATAAATTACTTACTATCATTAAGGTAACTAATACAAAAAAAACTTAACTAAAAAGTTTAAGCAATAATAATAAAAGGAGTCGAGATGAATTCAGATTACATAGTACAAATTCTCAATTTAAAAAATCTCAGCTTTCAACAAATCGAAACTCAATGATAGAGCTCAGTCAACAATTAACGAAGATAGAAAAGAAGAATTTGATCATTAAGAGAAACACTTAGCTTTTTAGGAATGAGATTAATTCCCACGATGAATGTATTTGGTGTTTTACATCAGTTTTCTGGTATTCCTGTATCTTACAGCTTACAGGTTACTTGATTGGCTGAATATCGTTCGCAAGGTGACTGCCCTAGGTGAAAAGACTAGTTCCCTTAGGGACGTGGTTACCCCAGTCGTACAATATTAAGGTTTGGCATAAAGATGACTCAAAATATCTTGACGGTGAAAAAAAATCTATAACAATATCATATCTCTCGAATATAAATTTTTAAAATGAACAGAATGAATTTCACTTACCCTTGGAATAGCAGATATCGCTCTAGGTTAATTCAACAAAGAAAATTCGAAATCTCTTCTCGCTAATTGATTTGGTTGTCGAGGAAATCCGGCAAAATTACCGACTACTTATAACGCCTCAGACGATTGGAATTTATCCAGAAAATCAAAGAATACTTAATTTCTATTACTGAAAATTTTTCACTCCAATCGCTACAACACAGCTCTAGTAAAATTACAAACGATTCAGAAGATTTCTAACTGGAAAAGAGAGAATCTTATGAATTCCGAACTTATATAGACTCGGTTTATAAAAAAACTATTGATATTGAAAAAAAACTAATAAAAAGCGAAATTATTCCCTTCACAACAATAAAGTGGAAACGAAACATGAAATGAGTCACTGTTTTCCGTTCTCCCACAGAAACGAGAAAACGATCTTGTTTCAAGTACTGACTTCACAATTAACCGGCGAACCACCTAGATCAATAGAAGCGACACCTTACGGATATAACTATAATTTACATTGGGTATCTTTACCTGTAGATTCCTGATTCGAATTTCAAACTGTTTGAATATTTAACTTGATGAAATGAGATTGAATTATCAATAGAATTATGAAAACTAAGTTTGAAAGATATAAATGATTAATTCGAGAAATCGGACTGTTACAATCTATCTCATGACCCTCAAAAAAGATCGACACATTTAGTGGGTAACCGACGAAGTATTAGAAAACCAATCCTCGAAGAAGTAATAACCGCAAAATAAGTAAAAGGTCAACAAATTGCACAAGGGTGTAGGACAGGGTTGGTTATTCTGAAATGGAAAGACGAAAGAGATGTCTCAGTTTTGAGCACCACTCAAACTAACAACAGGAAAACACTGGAAACGATAAAAGGAAGCCGGATAAAAAAGTAGATTATAATAATTCGAAAGCATTTATAGATTTATCATATTAAATGAAGTCTTACTCAACAGCTCTGAGAAGAGGAGCCAAGTGGCCGTGAAACTGGTAACTGGATCTGTATTAGTCAATGCCCATATCTTATATGGAATCATAAGATTCAAAGAAGAAATTGCTCTGAAGCTTCAGCATATTGAAGCCACAGAAACAATCGGTAATCCATCTGGAGCAGAAGGACAATATAATCTTAAGAATATGAACTCTATTCGACGTAGATGTGTAGAATTCTATGAAACATTGAAAAATAAACATAATCGTTTATGTGCAATACAAAAATGTAAGCAAACACCCAAATGTTGAAACTGTAGAGTTTTTTGTGTATTGACCGCTTTTTTGCCTTGAACATGTTGTAAATGTGCGATAGAGAGTTGAGTATGTTTTTATGAAATTATTCATAATATAAGTTTGTATTTAATGAAACAGTTTATTTTGACCAAGGAATATTTCAATTTAAATTTAATTATGACTCCTCTTATGTAGATCATGTCTAAGTAACTTATAATTAGGAAGCGAATAAATCTCAAATTTGTATAACATATTTTCTCAAGGCATCCATCAATTTCTGCGCTAAATATATCTAAGTGTTCCCCGACGCCTCTGCTAACCAAGTGCCTAAAACACCACCATCCATGAGACATCGGCTATTCACGAGGCGTAGAAATCAAATACACAGAAACAAATTTATATGGAATCACTCGGTATTTCTCATTATTGATTGTTTTTAACCACGGATCTTTGACTACTTGTGAAGAATGAAGTTTTTCGTTGTAAAAAACTGGATAATAAGAAATGTTGAATTATCACCTCATTCTCGATATAGTTTACTCTGTAATCACTGAGATTTGAAAGTTTCAAAATTTATAAAACCTATAATCATGATTGGAAATGCCTTACGTTGAATTGTTCGAAGTGCAGAGGGGTCGAATAATTGCTATCGTTGAAGAAGATGTGACACAGAGGGACATAGTGGCCACAATGGGGGTATCACTGGGGTGATTTCAAAAACCTATGCCCGATACGTAGAGCTACAATTTCTGCAAAATAGGCCTGGAGGAAATCGTAGAAAAATCACTTACGAAGATCAAGACCACTTTTGATGCCAAATTGCAGGAAGAGACCCTAGTGCATCGTACCTCATACTCCAAATACAATTTCTGGGAGAAACAGGCATTAGTGTATGAGTGGAAACGATACGTGAAAGACTTCATTCAAGAAGTTTATACAGCATGCTCATTTTTTGGGCGAGACCAAAATTGGTGTTTGATTATATGACCGCCGCTGGATTCAGGTTTTAAGGGGTCGGGGAAGACAAGCTAGACTTCGAGCAGCAAGACAAATTCCGAAATAACAAGGAGGCAGTATGATATTTTGGGGTGGCATTTTTCTGGGAGGCAAAACAGATTCGATTTCGTTTCCTGCGGCTATAAATTACTTGGACCTAGTGATGTAGCCAACAGTGAGACCCTGGCAAGGTGCCCATGGTGAGAAATTCACTTCTGTGCAAGATAATGATCTTTCACATACCAGCAACCTCGCGCGCCATTATCTTGAAACAAAGTGGATTCCCTATTTTGAACTGGCCAGCTTGCACTCCAGATCGAAAACCTAATCCAAGGCATGCCCAGACGGACTCAAGCTTGTTTCAGCGCGAGAAGAGGAAATACAAGCTACTGAGGTTGAGAAAAAACACCTACTCCATATTTGTTTCTTTCATAAAATGAACCTTATTAATTTTTTTTTTCTATAGAAATTTCTGAAAAAGGATCAATTCTAACATTCCTTTGAAATTTCCAAAATCCCTGAGGTATTATTCAAAATGTGGGGTGATTCCATATAAATTTGGTGGTGTGTATAGCGTGTGAGTTATATCTAACTCACATGGCGCTCTGAGCAAACGCCACTCGAGTCATATGTAACTCACGTGGTACTCAAAGCGTTTTATTAGGAAAATGCAATAAAGTTGGCTGTTGCATATCGACATAGCGATGAATGAAGTAAGGATTCGCTAAAGCAAAAGGAAATAGTTCTTTCCGAAATTAGAAAGCATATTTTGAGCAAATCGATCTCAAAAGAAAAGAACTTAATGAATACAATCCCAATTATGTTGGATTTTCGTCTTTAGACTTTTCTCTCTTCTTAATCTCCAAAAAACATTTGATGTTCCTGAGTAGAATGATTCCTTTTATTCATGTTCAAAGTTTTTAAGTGAGTTATTTCTTTCTATTCAGTTTGATCTGTTTTTCAAAGAATTATGAGTATTATTAATTTATTATTATGAATATACACAGTAAAGACTGTGAAAACATAACTGATTCAAAAACTTTCGTTCCATGGGTAAAGAAGTGACATAATAAAAATAAAATACTCGTGTCACAATCTGAAATACATACAAATTAAAAGCTTCGCATCGTTCACCTCATACCTTCAATCAAAGTCATTGATATTCATCAGCTTAAAGTGTAAATCTGCCTACTCCGATTGATCGAATTTCACAGAAGAGGAAAAAAATCGTCCAAAAGAAGCCATAAGTAGAATGAATGCGAACTGAGAATTCCATTTGGTCATCGACATGTCAGGAGCCATGTGATAGACCCAAATGAAGAACTTTATTTTCAAAATGAACCATATCTTTGTTACAGTTTCTAAGTGAATGATTCGGAAGAGGCGATGAGGACTTAGCTGGTTCTCCCAAAAGTGAAGATCGATTATAACGGGAGTTCCATCATATCTCCAGACATCGAATTAGCGAAAACAATTTTTTTTAATTCTATTGGTCAAAAGTAATGCTTGGAATGTGAATCTGACTAACTGGAAATTAATTGAGTCAAAAAAAATTAATATTACAGAACATAGATGATGAGTTTTCATCTTACGGTACCTCGTCGTTAAAGTTATACTTCATAGTTAATTTAATCGGATGGGTGCTAAGTGCAATGAGAAACTTTGTTCGATAGCAGAAGCTAGATGAAGTATTTGGATTTTCAGTGATTATGATACAATTTCAATTTAGTTTCCTTCATTTCAGTTATCTGGTATTTAACTTTTCTCCATATTTTGCGATTGAAGTGAATATCCGCTCAAATAAATCTGAATAGTACAAATATTTTTATTGCAATCATTGACAGAAGAAATGATGGTGATCTGTATCAAATGTTGATTATTATATTTCTTATATTATAACCTTTGGCAACATACACATAGAACAACACAAGAAGTACCGTGCCATCTGGGTCAGCAAAAATTGCGAATTTGTATCACTAATGGATATTGCATCCGGCAGATCCAACTGATCCATTAAAAATACAAACGTTTAGGTAAGAGAAGTATTTTGCCGAGCACTACACATTATATAATGTTGGTTTTATTATGTTTGAATATTCTGAATCTCGTAATAACAGTAGTTATTTCAAAATCAAATTTTAAGTTACATCTCATTCATTAATAACACTGGTCAACAAAATTTTGTAACAAGAAAGGTGCTGGCTAATTTTAAATTACCTACCTACCCTCATTTTATAACCATATTTATTTTGATTCCATCAGATCTAGTTCTCGTGTTACAGCTCATACCCACATAATGAAAAATTAACCGTTTTTGTTTTACTTTTGCATTTAGAGAATTTGTTTATTTGAAGAACGCAGTGGTTTGTTCTGTTTTTAGATTGAAGTGATTATTAAATAATGTCAAGAAAGTGTAAAAATGATCCTGACAAGTTCTGTTACATTTGTGGTGACATTACTTTCAAAACTCGGTGAAGGAATTTGACACCATAAGTAACTAAGTTATATGAACAGTATTTTGGTTTTGCCATCGGACAACAAGACTCATCGTGGGTTCCACACATCTGTTGTGTTATATGTGTTGGTCTTCACACTGGATGGGTGAAAAGATCCCAACCTATGCCTTCTGCAATCCCTATGATTTGGACGGAACTAACGCACCACTCTTCTGATTGTTTTTTTTTATCTAACTGATACAAAAGGTATTACAATTAAAACAAAAAGTAAAATTAAGTATCCTGACCTGTCATCAGCTAAAAGACCGATCACTCATAGTGAAGATCTACCGGTACCAGAACCACCTCAAACTGGCGATCTGTCGCTTACGCCAGAGGTCGAAAAAGAGACATTGGATCCTGACGTTCAAGAAACTTTCTCATTCACATCTAATGAGCCTTATCTTCTATCACAAGGAGAACTCAACGACTTCGTAAGTGACTTAAATTTATCCAAACAACAGGCAGAACTTTTGGGCTCTCGATTAAAGGGATGGAATTCATTACAACCTAAAACAAAAGCATGTTACTTGGAGATGAAGAGCTTAAAGGTTTTTTTTCACAAGATGATCAGCTAGTATTTTGTAATAATGTCTATGGTGTAATGACTGTCTTGGGTATACAATATAAAGCAGAAGAGTGGCGTTTATTTATTGTTGGCTCAAAAGTAAGTCTAAAGGCTGTTCTCTTACATATCGGCAATAAACTTCCCTCCATCCCATTAGGTGAGGCTTCTAACATGAAAGAGTCTTATGAAACGATTAAATTTATATTAGGTAAAATTCAGTATAATGAACACAACTGGAAAAATTGTGGAGATTTGAGGGTGATTGCCCTAATTTTAGGATAACAACTTGGGTATACAAAACACTGTTTTATTTGTGAGTGGAATAGCAGAGACCGAAAGAATCATTGTGTTAAGCAAGATTGGCCCAAAAGACAATATCTTACTCCAGGACAAAAATATACAAAACCCTCCATTGGTGCAGCCTGAGATTGTATTTTTACCACCATTACACATAAAGCTTGGGCTTACGTAGAACTTCGTAAAAGCTATGGACAGGAGTGGTGACGGCTTTTTATATTTGAAAGAAAAATTTCCTTAGATGAGTGAAGCAAAAATTAGAGAGGGCATATTAGTTGGCCACCAAATCAGGTTATTGATGAAAGATTTCATGAAAGTAACTTCCAATTTTCTAGGAAATCACCGATCAAGTGACTATAAATGTATTATGGCGTAGCATTTATCTACTTATAAGGATTTGGGCTGTAATATGTCATTTAAAATAAATTTTCTCCATTCACATTTAGAAATCTTAAATGTAAATTCATATTAATGTAGCAATAAATAGAAATAACTTCTCCTTGTCTATAAAGATTCAAAATTTCTGAAATGATATAAAATGGTATTACAGAAAAACCATTCGTATTAGAAGCATTTTAATTTTATTTCTAGTATTCTTATCCTTGTCCTAAACATAACTAGACAAAAGTTTTCATGTTACATGCAAAAATTGTTTTTTTGTTGACTAGTGTAATTTATCGATTCTTCGGTTTAAATATACATTGCGTTCCAATGACCACGAACCACTCTGAATAACTCGGTTCGTTTTTTTTGAAAATTTCCTGAAATAGATCGATTTTTGATTGGAAGGGGACATTTCCTCTTAGATGTTTCATTCCCTTCATATCAACATTTTACTCCAGGCAGCTTCTAACTCAATGTTATGAATGAAAAAGAGTCGTCGATTTTGAAACGGTTACTCCAATTTCTATACGACCACATAGTTATTCACTTTCTGAAATAGCATGTGACGAATCGAAATCGGAAATTGTTTGACTATTTTTCAAGTTCTCGTAAATCTGTACCGTCTCTGTTTGGATAAAACATTCGATCGAAATTGATTTGGTTGATTAGTAAATACCTTAGTTGCTTTTTGAACGTTTGAGTATCCACCCCCAAGCTGTACCAGCTACAATCCCTTAATTCGTTTTTATGAGAGAGGGGTTGTGATACCTTTTGAGCAAGGTCATCTCATCCTAGATATCAGGCTGCTTTTCAAAGTGCCATGTAAGAAGTAACACCGCATGGACTGCTACTATTCTCATTAAAATCTATGATGAAATGAAGTACATCATTTCAGTACTTTGATCAAGGTACATTCCTATCGCAAATGTGCGTAGTGGCCCCATTTACTATCACGCATTAGTACAACTGAGATTCGAATGATTGCCTAAAATATTGCATCATTTGTGGTGAAATCTGTTGACATGCTTCAACAATCCTTTCTCTTAGTTCTTATAATGATTCGAGAGGCACAGAATAGGTATGAGACTTGAGATAGTCCCACAAAATGAAATCGAGAGGCGTTGGGTCGTGCGATCAAGCTTCCCTTACCTATCCAACGATATGGAAATCTATTGTCCAGATAGTGGCGCATATCTGCAGCAAAACGGGGCTTTGGTGAATCATATTGATACATAACGTATTCAGAAAAATTTGGATCTCATTCGTTGATTATGTTATGAGAAAACTAATCAAATTCTCAGGCAAGTTCAATAGGTTTTTCTGTATAAATAGGTTTCCTATAATTTAGTCTCCCAAAATTGCGGCCCAAACGGCTGGGGCGGCCTTTGGGCTCTCTGAATGAAATTCTATCACTTTAAGTGAAAGTTAATATCACTCCAAACTCTGAAATAGTTACGATTCGCATCGACAATGAAAAACTCGAATATTGTAAACAAAATTGTTATTGATCTACTCACTGTAATCTTCGCCAAACTCAGACTAACGAAATCGTCTCCGTTGAAACTCGTGTATGAGCCTAATTTATATATATATATATATATATATATATATATATATATATATATATATATATATATATATATATATATATATATATATATATATATATATTTCTACAAAGAAGTAAAAGATCAAAGAACGTAAAATTGGTAAGACCTATCATAAGACAATGCATAGTACATAAGGGATAAGAGATCTGACTGCGATATTCAGAAGAGTTTGAGAACGTTTAGCAGCTCATAATAATTGAAGCATTTACATTTGCAAAAGAAGACTGCGGGAACTGAGAAAATTCTGAAGGACTTACATTAATGCTAAACTCTTCGAAAACTTCTTCGAAGAAAAGTGAGAGAATGGTATGTAAAATTACTTGAGAAACACACACTTCATATGAGGAGGAAGTGTATTCACCTTATGAAGAACAACAGACTGAATATATGACTGAATATATTTATGGATTTCCTTCATCTGGAGAAGGCTTTTGAGAGAACACTGAGAAGAGTAGTATGAGAGTCTCAGTTCTATGTAAAACAACTTAAGAAATACACTCTTCATATAAGGAAGAAGTGTATTCAGGATTTTCACAATTAACCATCTTATAGAGAACAGCTACTGAGCAAATTTTAAAGAACCTATACTATTGGGATACAATATGAAAAAATTCTAGAAACCAAACAGAGATATAATTGGAAAACATACCCTTCAGGAGAGGACAAAGTGTTCAGAATAACATTTCAACTATCAACCAGCTCAGAGAATGACAAACTAAAGGGAAAGAAGATATTCCTTGCTTTTCATTATCTGGGAAGGCTTTTGAAAGAAAACTGAGAGGAGTAAAATGGGAGAGTCTAAGGAAAAGAGAGTATCAAAAAGGATGAGAAGATGAATTGAAGATATGAGAAGAATCATGACAGCAATATTCAGAATAACAATATTTTATTATCAGTTCATATGTACAGCAAGTCAGCTTGGTGGCAGTGAAGTAAGATATTAGTCTCAATACTTAATTTTTCATTAGTATGTGGGAAGTTCTTTATACATGACTGTTTTCATTTTTACTTCAACTATTACTAGCATTAATACTGGGATATAAAAGAGCAATTTAAAAATAATCTGTCATCAATATAAACTACATGTTTGTCCTTGAATTAGAGAAATGATTGAAAAACAACATTGAAAACACACTTGAAGAAAGGAAGAAGAGTTCAGGATCACAATTTCACCATAGACTAGCAAATAGAGAACATATTTAATGACAAAATATAATTAAAGGTTTTCTCTGAGTTAGGAGAGTCTAAGAAAGAGAGGAGTGAATTATAAACTGAGAATGTGTTTAAGGTAGAATGTTGAAAATAGTAGTATGAGAGAGGAGTCTAAGGAAAAAAGGAGTAAATTAGAGACTAAAAGAGTATCAAAAGCCTTTGTAATTGGTATATCATAATAATGTGACAACACAAATGATGAGATGAGGAAATGCATTGATGATAGGAGAAAACGAATTCTGACAGCAAATTCAGAAGGATATAAAAAATGTACATGCTCTTGATGAATGAAGGATTGGCATTATAATTCCAATAGGGAGAAAAGACCTGAGCAAATTTCAAAGAACTCATACTATTGAGAAACTATTTGAAAGAATTCTAGAAATCAACTAGAGATATCATAGGAAACAATTAGGAAAGGAAGAAATATTCTGGATTACATTTTCACCATCAACCAGCTCATAGAAAAGAACAGACTGAGGGACAAAATATAATTTGAGGTATTCTTCAATCTGGGGAACCTTTCGACAGAAAATTGAGAATAGTACTGAAAGAGTGTAAGGAAAAGAGGAGTCAATTATACACTTATGATAGTGACACCTGGAAAAATGTGTTAGCTCATTCTAATTGCAGGACTGCCATTATAGCTCCAATACTAAAAAGTAACCAAGAAATTTTAAGGAGACTTACACTATAGCAAAAGAATTTTAGGAACCAAACTGAAAGGACAAATTGAAATACAACTTGAAAAATACACTTTTCAGGAATGCTAGAAGTTTGTGAGATTGTCATTTCACCATCAACACCAGTTATAGAGAAGAGCCGACTAAAAGACAAAATGTTTGTTCTGGAGAAAGCTTTCGGCAGAATGCTGAAAAGAGTAGTAAGTGAGAGTAGTAAATTATAGACTGAGAAAGAGTATCAAAAGTATTTAAGAATGGTATATCAGTATAATGTGGCAACAATGTTGATTTAAGAAAATGCATCAAATATAGGGGAAGAAGAATCCTGACAGCTATATTCAGAAAGGATTGGAAAAATGTATCTACTCATATGATTGGAGAATTGGCCCTATATCTCCAAAAGGTAAAAGAGTGCTGCGCAAAAAAAAGAAAAACTCTTCAGAAAAAGAAGAAAAACAGAACACAGATGAAAGCATCTAACAAGGAAACAGTATTCATGATGACCAAGATTACTCAACAGTATATATATATATATATATATATATATATATATATATATATATATATATATATATATATATATATATATATATATATATATATATATAGATTTGGCATATATATATATATATATATATATATATATATATATATATATATATATATATATATATATATATATATATATATATATATATATATATATATATATATATATATATATATATATTTATTCTCGCCTTTATCGTTAAAATACGTTCAAGAAATTTTAATTTGAAGAGAATTTCCACTTTCTATTTCATTAATAATCTTGAGCAGTAATTCGTCCATCTTACTGTTTCAAACTAATATTTTTGTTTTAATTTTAATGCTTCCTCAATTGGAGAAAGTTCACTACTATCCCAATTCAAATTGAATTGGGATAGTAGTGAATAGTGTTTAAATTTGTATGGTTGATGAGTCAGTATCCGTAAAACAATACTGGAAGCTGCGTTACCATAAGGATGTGTTAAGCAATATATGGGAGAGCTCCATATAACATAAAGAACTATTAAATATATATCATTGTATCTAATGAGACGTTCATTTTGGGTAGAGCTGGATATGGAAAGGCGTTCAGTATATTTTGCGTTTAGTATATTAGGCGTTTTTGTATATCAGGCGTTCTCATATATAAAGCGATTTGGTATATTAGGCGTTCCGTCTATTAGGCGTTTTTGTATATTAGGCGTTTTTGTATATTAGGCGTTTTTGTATATTAGGCGTTTTTGTATATTAGGCGTTTAGTATATTAGCTGTTTAGATATAAAAGGCGATCTTAATGGGCTCACTAGTTAAATATGAAATCAATTCATTATTTACTTCACATTGTTCATTCTCAAATAATTATCAGAAAGCTTTTTGATTGAAAAATGATCGCGAAGTTTGAAGAATTCAATATGTAAGAATGCTACGTTCAGAATGGGTAGGATTATAATGTTGCTTCTTGAAATTATTGTGTTAGTTTTCCTGTCAATAGATAACCTCAAAATTATTCATTCTTAAGATTGAAACAGAATTTGTCAAACGGAACGTTCTCCTCCTTTATCGACAATGTTTTGTGCTCCCCGCAAAAAAAATATAGCACTAAAATACTGAATTTTTATTTTTTTCACAAGAATACTCTTTACAATGCGAAAATTATAATATCCTCAAAACTAGATATTAAGTATAAATATATTCAACGAAACTGTTGTGACAAATGGCGTGAGGGAGGTGTTTCACATACAAATTGAAGTTTGTAAGTCACATTGTAAGTTTTTCTCCATGTACATTCACTGAAGTACTTAAAAGGTGTTATTGAATTAATAAGAAGAAATAATTTTCAGTGTTACATTCATTCAATAAGAAGAAATTTGATTAGCTGTCTCCCGACGTATATGATTTTTGTTGCTACTATTTGCCTAATGTGCGTTAGCTATTTTGACCTCAGTCATTAGACAGGAGCATAGTCTCCCTTCCGTCCGGACTTACGCCATGCATCCCTTCACCACTCTAATACCAGTCAGTGGCCCGCAAACCATGAAAGAAGGTGCGTGATTTTATTTTGCTACCGCTCTATCACTCAAGTTACTACTTCCAAATGTTATTTTAATATCTGAGTTTTGATATTATTTTAGTGATTTCTTATAAATATTTCATATTCGCCTAGTTTTCTGTGTAAATCATATTTAAGCGAATGCTAGGAATCCTCAACATAACGATTAAACATCTCTATCACGTGGCACCTCTGTCACAAAATTGTGACAGAGGTGTATAACTCGTGACGAAGTGTTCGTTTTTGTATGGAACTTAGAGCCTTAGTTCATTTTCATAATAGATTATTGTTAGTTTTCTTCACCTAGTTATTAGATCATCGATTATTATATTAATTTAAAGTGTTTCCATCAGGTAAATAAAATAATGGCATTATCTCCGGCTGAAAGACAACAAATACCATGCTCGTAAAAAGTTAGTTAAGGATATGACACCAAAAGTACACAACGAAATGAAGAGAAGATGGCGGATTAGATTTCAACAAGAGGGAAGAGAAAGACAGAAAGCTCTGCAGATTGTTTTTCTATACCACCTTCAAGTCCCAGACCACTTCTATTAAGTCCTATATCTCGTTTACTGACTCCAGTCTCGTCTACTGCCAGTGCAATGTGAAGAAAACAAGTTAGACCACAAAACCAAACGCTACATTAAAAGTATACTTGAAGAACCAACAAATGAACGTTCTGGACTGAATTTTGAACGAGTACCGAAGTTCTGTTTTGTCAAGAAATACTATACTCAAACAAAAAATTCATGATTTTTATCTCACAGTTGATGTGTCATGAGCCACTGCAGCGAAAAAGAGACAGTCACCTATCAAAAAACACAGAAGCAGAAAAGGATTTTGTTGGACAATAAGAAAAATCTCTACTTCTCATTTATAAAAGAGAACCTGGACGCTAAATGCCACTACACTTATTTTGCGAAATTTAAGCCATCTTATGTCGTACCACCTGTATTTTGCATCGTCTTTTATACACCGGGGTTAAGGTACTAGACGATCATATGGCTTTTCATTCGACCAATCTCATTCGGTCTCAGGTGTAATTAAAGTGGTAAAATAATAAGATAATTCAGGTATTGCAATTTACATAACAGCGATGTATTTTGCATCATCTTTTATATACTGGGTTGTACGGTTTCTGTGAAATATTATTGATACTCTAACTATTGGAAAGATCTATGGTTACATGACTGCTTTAACTTTTATATGTTGGGTCATGAAACTGAACTCTAACTGAATATTCATAATGCGTTTCATTCGTGGATTTCGCATCTATTATTTTTAAGTACTTGATTCATCTATCACATTCGAAAACAGACGTGAAGGTCCCATGTGACATCAGAAGTGTCAGATACGCGAAACATTTCTGAACGTTTTGTGAAAACGCATGATTACTCCTGCTCAAAAATGTTGCAACACTACGTCAAAATAGAAATTGTCAGAAGTCAATAAGTATTCATATTATTCAGTGAGTCCTGTACTTCCATCTGGAAAAATTTCTTTGTCTGAAATTATGTGGTCAGACCAAGCAACTGAAGCTCAATGCATTTTCCAATTTCTATTGAATCTGGATTCAAAATTTAATGTCGATGCTTTGAATATTATCGAGGGTTGAATCAAAAAAAATTCGAAAATTCCGATACTTATTTAATTTTACTGTTGCACAAGTACCAACTACCTTTTGAATTTGGGAGGCTTTTACTTGGTAAAATTCCATTATCAATAATAAAAAACAAACAAGTACTGTGTTTTAAGGAATTTTACTTAATAATTGCGATTCGTAACGCATTTCACTACGCCGTAGCTTCTTCTGACGAATGAATGTACATAAAATAAATGAGAATATAAATATAAATATTCTTGAGTAATTAAAAGCTTATTGGGTTACTTCTTCTCAAGTGGTTATTTATGACAGGTATATCCAATAAAATTAAGGAATAGATTGCTCCCCGAAGAGATTCAATAGAGGTGAAGGGCTCAAATCGACTTGTTCATTGATGAGTTAACCTGAGTGTTTGTATTTATTTATTTCTAAAGTTTCCCAAAGACCTACCTTCCAATATTTATTATCTGTATGCAAAATTTCAAACTGTGGGTCGAAAGAGTGATTATTTTCTAAGAGATGATTCGCGTAATTTGAATCTGATTTTTTATTTGAAAAACTGCGTTTATGTTCCTATATTCTAATATTGAAATTTCTATGTGTTCTACCAATGTAGAAATTAACACAGCCATTGCAATTCAATCTATAAACACCCGGTCTATTGTTTTACCTGATTTGGTTTTATTATTCTTTATATATTTGCCTAAATTATTATTAGTTTGGAAAGCTATGTTAAAATTATTGCTACTCAAAAATGATTTCAGTTTCTCACTTGTAATGCCAACGTAGGTTAAGGTGTTGAATTTTTGTTTCAATTTATCGACAGGGTAAACTTCATTCAATGCGATTCTACTTTGTTTTTATTTAAAATTATATTTATTAGTTTGGGATTGTAACCATTTTTTTGGCTATTTGTTTAATCAAATTTAATTCTTTGTTGAAATTTTCTGGTGATAACGGGATGTTAGATTGATTAACATTCCGTTAGTTATGTTCTGCAGTTCTTACGTATGCGAACAGTTAGTATCTGTAATGAAGCTGAATAAGTCGAAAATTGATTATTTAGCTGCTAATGAAGATCCTCAAAGTATTCTGAAAATACAATGAACGAAAATAATTCCTAAGATGGATCACAATGTGAAGAAAAAGGGAAGACAAGTCCAGGGAACTGCATTATTGGCTCAAATCACTACAGAAATGTCTTAAAGTAGTTTTAATTATTTTGTATTGAGTTCACAGAGCAACTTTTCAGCTTATATAACATAGGCCAATAAACGTTGGGAAACCCGGACAAAAAATATATAAAATTGCTTTATATTTTGTAAGATGTGATTTCGAGTTATTCGAAAAGGACTAAAGTGCAAAAAATGTTATAAACATATAAGATATAGATATAGAACGAAAGTTCTATAAGCAAGTAAAAATTGTATTTTTAAGTTTTAGCATCCACAATTAACAATTCGATCATAATATTTCAAAATATTCCAAGAGCAACGAGTTATTCCATGTTAACTTATGGGTTACAAGCAAAGACTTTGTCTGTCGAAACAGGCTTCATCATTATATTTGGATGACTTCCTTCTAGGCTTTTTTTATTTAGCTTGCCCCTTCAGTATAGATAATACTACATTGCCAAATGGTCTATTTGCCTCCAAGTTAATATTAAGTTGTCATTTTTTGAAATAGATAAGCGATTTAAATTTATATATTGATCACTGGTATCCAAGACCCATATATTTATTAAAGTCCTGGATTGAATTGGCTGGTTGAATCGACATTCGCTTTTTCCTTCTTGTGAATAGTGACTAACAGTTAACAAAAGAAGAGCAGGGCTTGTATTCGAAGCCACTGAGACAACATAGTTGCTCCCATGAAGCGACAACAATGCTTTTATTATGGTCAGTAGCAAAAGTCAATGATCCACGAGCCTTTCTTCGAGTGTCATCTGGATCAAGTAGAAATTTGTTATGGCGAATAATTTCTGCTGCTCCAATATGAAAATGATGTCAAAAAATGAGCAATGAGTAAATGATAATATTGAGCTGTCCAAACCAAAGTTTCCAATTTTGAAATTCTTCCTCTGATATGTTTTAGTCCATGCAATATAACTATTGCTCAAGGCACCCATATGAACCTCATATCCATATCACATGATTTTACCCCTATTGAGTTATTTGCATCTATGTTTGTTATAATATGACATCATTGTTTCACCGACTGTGCCTCTTGCGTTTGGTGCAAAATCCTCAATAAGTTGTTTTTTACCATATCACACAAAACTCGCATTTTCCTAAATTTCTGTTCCTGGTTGAGATCATTATTGTCACAGATTCGATATGATAAACGTGAATCCATCTTTAGATACTCCTTTTGATGCCAGTTGATTCATGCAGTCTTGCAATTTCCAAAAAGATTTATTATCTTGGATAGTCACTAGTAGCTAATGGCATAACTGGAGACTAGGTATCAAATTTTAATATCGTGCATTTTACCTATTTCTTCTTGAACCATTTTGAAGATCACTGAGAAAAATATTATCTTCCTCGTCGCTTTCTGTTTCAAATTCTGCACAGGCCCTCAATTAACTTCCAGGAAGATCATCTAATGTTGGACAGTCTTCAGGCCCAAAATATGCATCAGTAAATAATAATAATAATATAATTTATTCATTGAAAATACAAAAATCAGTTTGAATAAACAAATAATCGCAGAGACTAATATCTGTACGCGATGTTAATAACCAAAAAGATCTTAATTCTTCATGACCTTAAATTTTGAATATACCTGAATATAAATTTTCTCGCTTTCAGTTACACTTTCCGGTTTAGTTTTGTCCATGTTTAGGTTAAATGTCGTTGCTGTCAAATTTTGTTTTTTTTTTGGTTGTCCATAACCGAGCTTTTTGTTAATTATTTCATGTATTCGTTTAGGTATTTCACTCACTATTTAATAAAATTAGGTCACTCAGAGTTTTCCTCATCATCGATTTCGCATAAAGTATCAATCATCTCAAAAAGAGCAGCTCTTCCAGTTTCGAGGATCCACTGCTTCGCACTTTTTTTGAAACTTCTGATATTTCCTGATATTTTAATTGCTTCTTATGGAGTGGCATATATTCGGGGTGCTAGATGGGTGTAGGTTTTTGTCCAATTCTTTTCGAGGCACGTCTTGTTTCAAACTGCGATGGTTTATCCCTAGTTAGGTATGGGCGTTTTTTCCATCGAAGACGCGTGAGAGTATTTCTTGAGAAAAAAGTGTACGGGAGTACTAGACCCCTATGTCTAGTACTCCCGATAAGCAATATATTTCTGAGCTTGAGAATAGAACAGGTTTTCCGTGAATAATTTTCAGAATGCATTTTTAAATAGTTTCAGCCCTCTTCATGTGGCACTCATATGCTCCACCCTAGCCCAATATACCATATGTTATCTGTGATTGAATGAGTGAAAAGTAGAGGATCTGCAGGTAAGGAATGTTTATATATTTTTTCAAATATGTTGTTACCGTATCCACTACGGTATCTAACCATAGATCACACAAGGCCCCTCCGAATAAGCGTGTTATCGTGTTAGTCACGCTTCCCTAATCACAGATCGCCTAGTAGGTCCTTCAACAGGGCTAGGCACACAACGTACTCTGGGCCTACCTGAACCGAGGGTTTAAATATCCGTGCATTTTGGAGACTCCCTCTTTTCCTCTTCAACGACCTCTTCGAATTCACACTGTCTTAGAAAACCGGCTGCAGCACGCGTTGCCACGGGCCGGCTTTCCCTACCCACGCCATAATGCCAAACGGCCGTTGTTTACCAACGAACCACGTGTTTTATTTCATTTTAATTCTACGTTTACAAAGAGTGTCTGTGTTAACCATCAGTGTTTCCATCGTGTATGTGATCCCATCCCGGTAGCAAGTGGAGCCCTACGTGTGCATTAGGGCATTGTTTTCTCCGATGAGAAAAAACCCATCCCTACTGAGTTAGCCGATAAAATTGATACGAGAATCCAAGTAAAGAAATCCGCTTCTTCCGCACACGAGGTGAATCCGACGCACGAGGTAGGGCCAACGCGAACAATAGCAACGACGCACGTGGATAGTATTCGTCTAATTCATCTACCGCAGAATTGATCCATCACCGCAGCAGCCGTGAATGAAGCATCCGGTTCTTGGACCGAAGACAACACCAAGTGGCTCCAAAAGACGAGTGTGAGAGTGTAGTGTTGTAAAACGACCAGTGCGCTAGTGAATCTAGAACCTACTCACAGTCGCAGTTGTTCAACGTATGATAAACTCATCATGTGTCCCATGTCTCTTAGGTTAGTAAATTGGTTTTTTTCAGTACTATTTTTCTCTTTTTCAGGTACTTTTGATATCTAAGTTTTATGTGTGACTGACAAATAAAAATAGGAAATAGATGCGTTTCAGCCCCACACCCCTCAGATTTGTTATTGTACATATCTTAGATTTAAATAATTTAAATAGAGCCTTGCACCACGCTCTCATAATGTAAGTAGCTAGACCATACGACTCGCTTACGTGAGACAAGGTTTTCTGTGGTTTCCCTTGTTATCATCGCGTTGATGCCAAATGGCGCGTAAGACAGTAAAACGGCCACAGACGCACTGCACACAGGGTCGTATTAGATTTAAGTAGGATAACTTGATAAAACGTTTTTTTTAATGGTATGATGTGCACGTATGCACATGTCTTTAATAAAGATGCAACATGGTTTTATTACCCGGTATGGCAATATGGAGGCGCCTAACCGCGATCTTCAGAGGAGGCCGTGTTACCGTATCCACTACGGTATCTATCCATAGATCACTCTTGGCCGAATAAGCGTGTTACCGTGTAAACCACGCTTCCTTAATCACAGATCGCCTAGTAGGCCCTTCAACAGGGCAAGGCACACAACGTACTCTGGGTCTACCTGGACCGAGGGTTTCAATATTCGTGCATTTCGGACACCCCCTCTTTTTCTCTTCCACGAGTTCTTGGAATTCACGCTGTCTTAGAAAACCGGCTGCAGCACGCGTTGCCACGAGCCGGCTTTCCATACCCACGCTATATTGTCAAACCGCCGTTGTTTACCAACGAACCACGTGTTTTTATTTCATTTTAATTCTACGTTTACAAAGAGTGTTTGTGTTAACCATCAGTGTTTCCAACGTGTGTGTGACCTCATCCCGGTAGCAATGTGAACTTAGATAATAAGCTTCTCAACTTTTTAACGAGAATATTGATATGTTCGTCCCATTTTAGATTTTGATCTATGGTTATACCTAAATTTTTGATCTCTTTCGTTTCATAAATTTGTGTTTTATCATCAATATGAAGATATTCCAGTTCAAGATCACCAGATGAATAAGACGTAAATGGTATGTATTTAGTCTTACGAATATGTAATGTTAGTTTGTTGAACTCGAACCATTCTTTCACTTTGAAAAATTTTCTCTCTGCTATCTCTTTCAGATCTACCCACGAGTCATGTTCATAGAGAAATGCCGTATCATTTGCGAAACTTATGACTTGCCCTTTTTGAGCATCATCAGCAAACTATTTATATACGTGAGAAAGAGAATTGGGCCGAGGATAGTTCCTTGTGGAACACCAAATGTTACAACCTTTTTTGAACTCCTTCGTCCATCCAAGTCCACTATTTGCTCCCTATTTCTTAAATTGCTCTCGATCAAGTCGAATGATTTTTCACGAAATCCATATCGATACAATTTACGTAGCAGCTTTTCGTGAGAGACGGCATCAAATGCCTTTGCAAGATCTACGAAGATGCAAAGCACAGACTTCTTTTTGTCTAGACATTTATATACCTTATCCGTCATCTCTATAATGGCATCTTTTATTGATTTGCCTTCACTAAAGCCGTATTGATTTTCTGAAATTATTTTATGTTTATCCAAAAATTTTATGATGCGCAATTTTACAATCTTTAGATAGGTTCGAGATCTAAGATATAGGCCGATAGTTTTCGATGGTTCTTTTACTGATAGATTTGTGGATAGGTTTGATGATACCAATTTTCAATAAATTTGGAAATTTACCTGTTTCGAAGTTAAGATTAATTAAGTATGCTATCGGGTTTGATATTTCATTCATAACTTTTTTGAAGGCCTCAGATTTAATTCTGAACAAAAATTGTATCATCTAAGAAACGATCATTCCCCTTATATTTATCAAAGTGTTTAATTTTGTCTGCATATTCTTGGCCAACTCCACTAAAGTAGTCGTTGGATTCTGAGCTATTTCTTCCTTTTTTCTAGCATATGTCCGTTCTTTTCCAACTGCTGAACAGCTGCCTATGATTTTGAATTCTTATTGTTGCATATATCATTCACATAGCTCTATAGCGCTTTCGAAGAAGAAGCTTGTTTTTGCATATAATTCTGAAGATGCAAATTTTTAGTTGTTTTTATAAGTTCACTCAACCGATTTCTTCAATTAGTATATTCTAATTTAAGTATCTGATTATGTGAATTTTTCATGGTTTCTTTATGAAGTTCAATTTTTCTCTTGACAGATTTGAGAAGCCCAGCAGTCATCCAGCCTTCTTTGCCTTTCATTTTGCAGTTTATTTTACTTGTGATAGTATTTTTTAATTGTCCCAATTATTTTTGGAATTCTTCAGTAAATATATTCACATTTTGAGTTTCATACAAGCAACGCCAGTCCATCCCACTCAGATCCTTCCTTAACCCAACGTAGTCGATAGAACTCTTATTTTAATGATCGTGTTTATTTTCTTTTGGCGAATCAGTTTTCAGGCCTAAAATAATTGGGGAGTGCTCAGTGATATATGTTCTAACAACAAATGCTCTGATTTCATACATCTTAAACGATCCCTTCAGTCTCACAAAAAAGTGGTCCAAAAAGGTGTTACTTGCCGGCCGCGTATACTTATTTATGTACAATATAATATGTGGAGGCAAAAATGTAGTTCTGACTAGTTTTTGTACCATTGTCTGCATCTTCTTCTTCCAACAAAGCAAGATCCTGCTGAAGAAAAAAATATTTCTTTGTTCATTCGTTATAGTCATTCTCATTTCAAGAATGACAGAAAATTAAAATATGAATAAATAAGTCACTTTGCAAATTTAACTCTACTTGCATAATTCATCACAACTACTGAAATTTTGACGAAATTATCACAACCCTATATTGCTCCAAAAATATCAAGCGCCTTACTGAACTCACTTTACTTACTCTAAACATTGTTGAAAGAAGTTATTTTCCGAGAGCAGATAAGTAAACTGGTGACCTAAATATAGATCGTCAAAACAATTCGCATCGACTATTTTGAATATTAATTCCGGAATATCTGGGCTATTTTATAAGTATACTTCGTTCTTCTGGCATGTATTTACTTTCTAGCCCCCCTATATGCTCAGCAGCTTCCGAATGGCCCTCCAGAAAATTGAATTCGACACCCTATCTAACTATTCAAGTCTCTTATATGTGAATTCATTCCTGCATCTAGCTCCTATACTCAACTCATGCTCATTAGATAATACATTACCACTTGCATAAACTCGAGATAGATAAATTAAAAGGCAACTTCAGGCAGTGCTGTAAAACTTATTAGAATGCTCGATTTATATTCCAATCGTGTTCCTTATCGCTAACAATTATCCTCGTACATTCGAAGTTCATTCAGTTATCTACGAAAATAAGGCTAACCGCTATTGGTGTTGAAGTGTGTTGGCTGTCATCCGAAGGGAACAAAATATTTATACTACAAAAAAGGCTCTAAGGATAATTTTTCAACTTAAATCTAGAGAGTCTTGCAGAGCAGTTCTTAGAAGGGAACGCATACTTACCCTGCCATGTGCTTACATTTTTGACGTTCTAAAGAACATCCATTCAAATAAATCAGAACATCTTACGAGAAGAGATCTGCATTCTTTCTCCACAAAAAAAAATAGGACCTAATTATTCCACTTCACAGGAAGAAGGTAATTCAGAATTCTTTTATGTATTGGGGTGTTGAAATGTACAACAAACTTCCACTGGACCTGAAACAACATAAACAAAATAAGTTCAATTAAAAATTTAAAGAAACTGTCATAACGGGATCTTTTCACAGTATTGATGAGTTTCTCGACTCAGATTTAAATATTTCATGAATGTAATAAGTGAAAGGTGTGTTGAATACTTATCTGTTACCAATCAATTTGCTGTAATTTTTCTTATGGTTGGTCTGTATAGTTTGCATTGTGTGTTTCTGTTGACGTGTCATGTATTTCTTTGATGGCGATTATACTATTCTATTCTATTCTATTCTATTGGTATTACGTCTTCGTAATACGTATTATCGAAAGTACCTTTTTTCGAAGCATATTCTCGTATTCATACATTTTGAAATGTTAGGTAGTTGCCAGATAAATTTAGTCATTAATTTGGGGGAAGAATTGACATTCAAATCTTGAAAATCTCTTCTGTTATATTCAATAATATTTAAAAGTTCAGAAAATTACTGCTAACGATTTATAATTGTCTAGGAACTAGGTTATCATCTCTTCTAACGCAAAATATCACAAGGGTCGGGGTAACAACTATTCACACATTACTCGAGCAACATGACGCCTACTTGTCACTTGCAATATGTCAAAAAGAACGTATCATTATGCGGTGCTGCATATTCCATTATCAGGCTCTAAATGCCCATATTGAGTTGTACGTCAAATGAGATTCTGCAACAATCGTCTTCCTGTCCCACTTCAATCTTGTGCAGGCTGTCCATCTCCTCATTATACTAGAGAATGCTTTATCCTTGCATTCTGTTTATTCATAATGATTGTCGTTCTACATACTAGAATTAGTAAAAAAAAATCACAATTTTATTCTAGTAGATGAAGTATCTACTCATCAATATTTAAATCTGAAGATGAATGAAGGAGTTCATACAATAGCCCTCTAGATTGGCTTAAAAAAATTACAAAACTCAGGGGCGGCCTTAATTATTGCATGGCTCAAGCCGATAGATTATTTTTCAGGACGGTAATATTGCGTTGAAATAGTTTAAGCGATGAAGCACAGCAATAAATGCAAAATTAATAAATAAATGAATCTCAAAATAAAATACCTCTATAATGATTCTTTATTGCGCCCGTGGGTGCTGATGAATACCCACATGATCATGTTTGTTTATGATTGTGTATTCCTCAATCTTGTCATCTCAACTGATTCAGTAGTGTCGTCACAATTTGTATTTTAGTTATGCTAAGAATATTAAATGTAAAAATTTTCTTCTCTCAAGGCACTACAAAACTTGTGAAACATGTGGAGCATTCGTATTTCAAAAAATTCTTAAATGAGTCATTTGAGATCACTGAGCACTTGGTTCTCATCACAGGGAACACACATGCTTAATTTCAAGTTTAATCAATATGCCCTAGATTCTTCTTGAGTTTTACACTATGATTTGTTCCTCATGTTTGATAATGCGGTTCTATCGCATTTTGATTTAATAAGTTCCTAAAAGATTTTTAAATTTCGTTTCAAATTTCAATCTCAAGTTCGATGATAGGAGCGATGTTGATTTTATACCAAAGATTTATTGAATGAAAATACTCAAGTTTGTTTATAGTGTAATTATATATCCTTATAAAGTATATGAAAAAGGAATGAATATCAAATACTTTATTGTTTGTATTTCTCAAATGCCAACAATTCATAGTTTTCAGATATAGTTTCATTATATTCAATTCGGTTGATGTCCGAAGCTAAATTGTTATGACTTCAGTATAGAAAGGCTCTTGGATAAAAGAAAGAAGGAAAATACATATTCCTTTTGTCAAATAAGCGTCTACATCATTTCAATATATTTCAATGAATTATAATTCGGATTACCGATGATCTAATTAACTTTATTAAGAATGTGACAAGAGACTGTTGAAATCAAAAACTTATTTGCAAGATAGGAACCCATCACAAAATCCGTGATAATATGAACCATATGAAAATAATATATAACAAGTTTTTCATGTATAAAATATACATATATTGATAGATAGATATCAAAGTTAAGTATAGGCTGATAGGCTAACCTTTTCTGCGACCCAATGGTCTATTGTGGCACATTCTGTTCTGAATTAAAAGCTCAATTGCTCTCGTGAAAGCTACAATCTTGTTGAGAGTCTAACAAACTCAGTCATCTTCATTTTGTTAGATCAAAGTTCCGCAAGGCTGATTCTGTCCCCAGCTGGGCATGTGTCGTAGTCTATTGATTCTTTCTCCTCCTCACATAGTATGCATGAAAGATACCCGACCGATCACAACTTATTTAGGTGATTTCTGAGGCGAAAGTGAATCATTAAATTGAAAATTAGATATATCAGGTTTATCTCAGAGAGTTTAATCCAAGCCTTCGCTCTCGGAGTGAAAGGCAAGCCGAGAGTATCTGAAACCGCAAGTGCTTCCAAACTTTCAGATCCAACCACTGGTTATTTGCTACCTCCAGGGCAATTCCAAATTCTGGTTTCGGCACGGTGAATCTCAAGGATGTTTGTCGTGCGACCAATGAGTCCACCTTCTCATAGCCCTGAATTCCCAAGTGCCCACATCAGATGGAACAAATTTCTTTCTTCCAGTTTGACGGAGCAAGAAAGATTTTCTTCCGCAGTAGGTGACGTGCTATTGACCTACTTGTTAATCCCCTAGAAAGCAGGAGGTTAGATCTGTAGAAAATGGTGAATATTTTGACTAGAGTAGCTGTCGGAAGCCCGCCCGGATAGATAGATATTATACACATAGTACGTATATAAAATATTTTTATTGAAATAAACCTATCGTATTTATATTTTCACTATATTAACAAAAATATGACCGGTTTCACCACACTGTGCCTTCGTCAGATAGATACAAACTAATGAACAGAGTTATTCCTTATATATTTTTCTTATTTCCTACTCAATATTACATAACGTTAAAGTACAAGGGTTATGTTGGTAAACCCATCGGAGTTGCTTATTTTATGAATTGAAAAGTTTGAGTAAAGGAAGAGAAGGATTTAGATCTAATTGACCATAAGTAACCTACCTGAATTCTTTTCTTTGTTAATCTCTGAAATTGCCAATAGACTGAGTTTTCGTCTATTATTTTCATTGTGAAAAATTTTGAAGTTATCATTAAAGTTATGGTTTTCTTCGAGTAAGTGATTAGAATAATGGGAATCTGATTTATGATAATTAAAAATACGTTTGTGCTCGGATAATCTAACTTTGAAATTTCTAAAGGTTCTACCAATATAAATTTTATTAGAATCCCCGCAAGACAATTTATGAACACCGGATTTATTTATTACCTTTATCAATCTTAGATTTACAGTTTTTGATATGTCGGCCTAAAATATAAAATATTATCAAATCGGAATGCTATATTGAAATTAAAATGCGAGAGTAATGATTTTAATTTCAGATTATGATTACCAATATAAATCAAGCTGTTGTATTTTGTGTCAGAAATTTTTATACTTGAAAATACTTCCTGGATTGAATTTTGAAAATTTTTTTTGCGTGAAATTATGTTCTCAATCATACTAGGACTATACCCGTTATTGACTACTATTTGTTGCATTATATTTTGCTCTTGTATAAAATTGTTTTGTGACATTGGGATATTAATGAGTCTATATACGATACTATTGTAAGCAGCTAATTACTGTGGATTAGGATGTGTAGATGAGCTGTGAATAGTAATATCTGTATGCGATGGCTTATGAAAATAAAAAATCATGTTTACTGTTAATTTTTGTAATAGTTAAATCTAGAAAGTTGATATCGTCGATCTATCTAAACCAATAAATGATGTATTTGAATAACGGATGTTCTTGGATAGTTTTCTCAATATTATCCATGAAAATTTCAGCGAGAAGAGGGCTCAGATGATTATCCATGATTAAAACTTTTCTATATTATATAATACTCCATTGAAGTTAAAATAATTTTCTTCTAAAGAAATTTCTAAAAAGTGTAAGATTTCTCATTGAATTACCGGATTGAATTTATTAATTTGAAGATCGTTGTTTATGAGTTTAACTGTATCACTAGGTGGAACACTAGGGAAGAGATTTACTACAACCCATGACATAAGTTTAGCGTTCGGTGGTAGTATCTTGTGCTGAATTTTATTTATTAGGACTGAAGAGTTTCTTATTGAGAACTTAGGTTCAAAATTAGCGTACTGTTGAATGATGTCTATGAGAAAGATAAAAGAAATTACGTATATAAAAATTAAAGAATTAATTGAATAACTCGATGAACTCGGTTCTTCATCTGCTGGAACTAATCACTTTCGCAGTAAATTAATTACTTTGTAATCGGATGGATCCTTTTCCTCCATGTCATTACCTCACTAGATACTCCAAGAGCCACACAAAAAATAAAGAAAAGGGAAAAAGAATGTTTTCAGCTTTATAATGAAAATAAAAAAATTGTAACACTTTACAAAGCATGATCGAGATATAAAAATTGATTCACCTGGATTGTTAAATAGATTCCTCAAATTTATTTATAATCCTTTACTAGAAAGTGATGAAATTCTGTTTTCCAACAACAAAATCAGCAATTCCTATGGATGATTCGATCAATGATATATGTAAATGTACAGAGTCTAATATTATTCCATTTAACTTCTTGAAAATAATTGATCGAAAATTTTTTTGTCATTTTGTTTATATGGTCTACTGTAGAGTGGAGTTGATTTATCTGTCGGGGTCAGAATGATCATGCAACACCGTTACACATATTGGCAAATATAATCGGCAAATCTATAGAGTAGTTGATGAAAGTAGAAGCTCTTTTATTCGTTGTAATTTTTCAATTCACATAAGAAGAGAGATATACTGTTCAGATTAACCCACAGGTTCAACCTGTTTCCACAGGTCCAGAAATCTAACCCAACCTGTTTTTATAGGTCGACTACTTTGAAAGTGTTCATTATTTTATTCAACTTTCTTGAGGATGACAAATAATATTGAAATAGGTGAAATTGATCAAATGATGAGTCTTACCTCGAAAATAAAATTGGGTAGTAGATGGAGTGAATCAGGCATTTCAAGATGTATTGGAAAATGGAATGTATTTAAGAGAAGCCGCATAAAGATACAAATTATCCTATGAAACACTAAATAACAAGTACCATGGAATAAAGGTTTAGAATACAGGTATGCAGAATAATGAAGATGAAAAATCCATTATTAAGAGTGTTTAAATGTGTGCAGAGTAGAGATATCCGATAGGCATCATTCATATTAAGATTTTCGTTGAACGTTTTTTGGACAAAATTGGCAGAAATTTAAGTAGTATAAACCTAGAACTGACTGGATAGATAGCTTGTTCAAAACTGAGATATTGCAGGTATTAGCAAGCAGTATTAACAAAAGCTGACCAGAAACAAATTGAGATAACATTAAAAACTATTTTAACAATTGAGAACAAACAATCGAAAATATTCTCGCAGAAAATGTTTTCAATTACGATGAACTGAATGTCTCAGATGGAACTGGTAAAAACTTGTTCAAGTTCCTAAGGGATAACAAATTTCCTGAAATAGTGTTCAATCATTCGAAGTTACAAGTATAAGTCGGAGAATTTATGGGATACTTGGAGAGAAAATGGTCCTAAAGACACGCCATGTTATGAACATGGGGTACCATTGTTTCTCATTTGAAACTCGATACAATCGAACCTCACAAGGATGGATCAGTAAGTCAACTTTTAATGATTGTATTATCACTTATTTCTAATCACAAGCTGAGCAACTCGTGCGAAAAAAATATTAATAGAGGATAATCTAGCATAACATTTCAATCCTCCTAATGTCCTGAGGCAATAAAATGAAAACTATAGAGAATTTGTATGCTTGTCATGCAACCTTAACAGTATTTGAAGACACTTAAAGGTAGCATTTTTCAGACCCTTGAGAGAAAGCTGAAGGAAAACATTAACGTCCTGGAAAATGCATAAATCAAGAACCTCTATCATTCACCAAAACGAATTTCCTAACCTAGGTCGAAGAGTTTTAGTGCTAGCGCTATTTGGGTAGTCTACTGACGATAATGAACATGAAAATCTCATCACACAGTGATGCTAATATCAGCAAAGGCGATAAACGAGTTGAATACCCCTGTCCTATTTTAAAAAGCTTTTTTTTTCTGACAGAATTCAAAAGAACCATTTTTGTGGAGTAATTAATATGAAAAAATGAATTTTCCCACATATTCCGAATGACATTTTGAGTTGTTGCTGTTTTATATAAGAAAACATCACATATATACACAGTGAGAGTAATCATTGTAACCCCCTTATTTGAAACTGCTTCCCTTTAGAAAATTCATTAATCTGCTTGGCTGAATTTATCGTGGGTGATTTCGTCCTTTTTTATCAAAAAGAATGTGATTCACGCTATGGTTTCGATGCGATTAATCTCCCCCATTCATTACCAAAGATTAACCGACCATTCTTTAATAGATTAGTGAATTTTCTCAACATTAAATTAAAACTAGTACTGGAATATTAATCATTGGTACTGAAAATATTACTATGAGTCTTCATAGGTACTTTTGATGATTGAACAACATTTTATTCAATTGTGGTTCTTAAAGATGACGAATAATAGTGAAACGGGTGACACTGATCAAATGATTAATCTGACCCGGCATGTTATACTACGTTCTAAAGAGTAATCTACTTTCTTACAGATTGAAGAATATCAACTAACATGGAAAAAACTAACAAAAAAATAAATAGTAGATTAAGTGACTCAGGCTTCTATAGATGTATTCAAAAATGGAGTGTAACTAAGAAAAGCCACTGCAAAGCAAAGATTATCCTACGGAACTATAAATAACAAGGAAAGGGAGGACCAGGGTGTGAAGGTTAAGAATACAAGTAGGCACATATGAAGAAAACAAATCTGATATTTATAGAGCTTCAATATAAGTAGATTGTCCGAAATATTAAAAAAGTAAATTTCCAGTTGATTAATCTCACCCCACTTTCAGGTACCTACATCACAGAAGTACAGATGTTCTCTATTTATCAGCTATTTGCTCCTTCTCTTTCACGATGCCAAAAATCTAACCCAATGCATTGTATAACAGATCAAAAACATGAGGAACCTAATATCATTCCCTAAAAATTAACAATACATTTGAATATCAATTTCGATTTATAGAGAACTCATTTGATAAGTAAACCTTATATCTCGAAATCCGATTCAATCGACTTGTGAATACAAACACAAGAGTGAGAGTGAATATCATCTCTCTAACCTCACTTTCATCTATTACCATTCGAAAACAGAGAAAGGTGAAGAAACATAGTATGTGAATTTTTATTTACCCATTTATTTATCGATGAAACTACAAATCAGCCTACTTAAGAGGTAGTTAACGTAGAGTATGAATAAATTCAAAAACAGAGAACAATACTTAAATAATAGGCATAAACAGAAAATTTAACTCAAATACTCCTTCAACATTTTTATGAATTTGGACAGATTAACTCCACTCTGCAAAAATTGGCGTGGAAGTTTATCGTAGGCTGTAATACAGGAATAACTAGGACATTTTTTCTTTTTTCTGTTTACATGGTTTTTAGTTCTATAGTATCTCCACTACGTGCGAAATGAACATGTACAGTAGATACAGAAGCCATCTTTAACTTCGACTTCAAGAGACTTCATTTTATGAATAGTTGTACACTTTTCTAAGACAATAATTTTCTCAATAGAAAGAATCCTCGTGTTCTTATACAATGATGCTGTACTTTTGTCAAATGGGTAATTAAATAGAAATTAAATTCCCTTATTTTGAAGCCTCTGAAGTCTAGCTAAATTGAAAACAATAGTATTAGACCAAATAGGTAAAAGATACATAGATATAGAATCTATATGTCCATTATAGAACATTATTTTGATTTTTTTTGTGAGGAAGGTAGTTGAAAAGTCAAGTTGAACTTATTATACCTCCTAGTTTCTTAAATATGTCATCAACATTCTCTGACCAATTTAAAATTTCATATATGACAAGTCCAAGATATTTGAAAGCTGACACTCGCCTGATACTCTTATCATTTATTGTTATTCGAAAGTCATGTGCAGTGGTTTTGTTATGAAATTTCATGAATACTATTTTATCCTCATTCAAAGTAAGTAAATTGCAACTCAGCCAATCACTAAACAGTTCAAGGTCGTCATTCACCAATTTTTCTAGGTCTTTTTTACATTTACCAGCGTATAATAAGACATTATCGTCCGCAAACATGTAACATTTTGCCTTCAAATTCGCCTCTGATAAATTTTCAACGTAGAGAAGATGCAATAAAAGGCCCAAAACCGAACCTTACGGCACCCTTGAATCACACACTTATTTTCAACTCCTCACCGACCCACTTAGTTGCACAAACTGAGACCGACCTCACAGAAATGATTTGATCAAATGGAAAGCTGGACCACGAATTCCCATTCTGAAGAGCTTTTTCAGTAATTTCTTATGATTCACCGGGTCAAACGCTTTTTGAGGGTCAACAAAAACTGCTAGAACATGTAATTTCTCTTCTTGTGAATCAATAATGTCTTCGACAAGGTTGAACGCTACACTACAAGTAGAACTGGCTTTCAGAAATACGTATTGGTACATGTAAATATTGGAAAACTCAACGCGCCTGTTTTTTATAACTTTTTCCAAAACTTTTGAGAATATAGAGGTCAAAACTTTAGGCCGATAGTTGCTAATCACTTCTCTTTTTCCTTTTTAAAACAACGGTAGTACTTTTGTCACCTTACATGAGTTGAAATATTTCCACTTCACGGTGCTTCATTGATATGCTCTAAAAGTTTCGTCGGAATCAAGGGATATATTGTCAAAAGATCTATAGACGAGATGTTATCCTCACCGGACGATGAAGTAGGTTTTAATGATTTAATAATTTCATCAAGTTCTTTTTCAGTACATTTCTTCAAGTAAATTGACCTGTCTATCCTTGATACATTAAATTACCTTAGGGTGTAACGTTGCTTGCGTTGCATATCTTTGGCGATATTAGAGAAGAGGCCATTGAGAGCATGTGCTACTACTTTGTCCTTTGTCACACAAGTCTTGTTGGCCAGTACGAGCTTTGTGATTTCCCCCGTTTCATTTTTGGATTTATTCCAAAAATTATTGAGAACCTGCCATACATTTTTCATGTTATTTTGTTATTTTGTGCCCGGTTAATTTGCCTACTGTAATATTCTCTTTTAGACTTTTTGATCAACTTTTTGTGTTTTTTTTAAGTTCTTCAAATTTTTCCGTAAACCTAATATTATTGGGGTATTTTCTCATTTTTTTTATAAGCGTTGTCTCTTTGGTTGATTTTGCGATGTATTTTAAGATTGCACCAGTCATTTCTGTTTTCGGTGCTCAGATATTTAGTGCTAGTGCTTTTCATTTCACTTTTTTTCACAATATTGATAAACGTGTCAAACTCATCTGATTTCTATATGTTTGCTTTCAGGTATGAGGTGAAAGAGTCATAATTGGTTAAACTTAACTCTTTCTTATCTTTTGATCTCTCTACACACCTATCTTCTGATTTAAGAAATATTTTTGAGTATATTAATTCATGGTCAGATATTGCAGTATCAGTAGTTATCATGTTGCACTTCTTGATTGACTTTGGAGTTAATAAATCATCAATTATCGTGGTTCTATTTCAATTGCGCCGAATTGATATAAATATTCTATTTGTGTTCTGAATAATATAGTGAGTTTTAAATACAATGTCCTTGTAGCGTTTGATATTGTTGCTTGGTCTTGATACATCCAAATTCATTTCTCCAATCACAATAAACTTTTGGCTACTTTCCAGGACTTTTTTCAAAATATCGAAAAAACAATTCGCAGGACAAAGCATTGAACGAAAAATCACCTAATGTTAATCAGAATTATCATCATTCATGGAATCAGTTCACAACTCTAAGACGGGGGCTGAATTCAATGAAACACCTCAGTTCAATCATTCTTAGCCATATAAAAAAGAACAACGAAATGAAGATTTTGAACCATAACACATAACCCTATATTCACATTCACAGATTCTTCGCTGACCGAATCCGTAACCCTCAAATTACTCCGGAAATGAAGAACCTGTATCTGGCAAACCTAGTTCAGTGTTTAAAATTTGCTAGCAATAAAATTAAATTTTCTTTCGTTATAGGAATTTCTAGTTGATGCATTCATCAATTCGTCAAAAAGCAGTGATGGCAGATTCATGTAAAGCATGATTCTATGAGAAAACGCGCAGCTTATAATACTTGGTGTAACCCAGCGCCAGATTTGACAACAAAGAAAAATATAAAAGATATTGAAATTTTAACTTGCCTTGGGTTTCAATGCGCTTTTTAAGTAGATGACTTATAGCCCTCAGCTAGGCTTATGTGGAATAGATGTGGGCTAATCAACTCAGCTCGTTTTATTAACGACTCGAGCCTGGAAAAATCTTCAAGAAGTCTGTGAAGCCACAATTGAAACACCAAGGTCCGTTGACTCAGAAGGAATTCATTATTCTCCAACAGAAGTGAACCACATGGGTAAAATATTTGTGGGTTAATTACTAATATCTGATAATATATAAAAATGAGTCAATATTTGAGCTCTACTGCCTATCAACTAATAATTGTGATCACAAGATGCGCACAGTCTAAGTTTACAGTTAATTAAAATATTTGTACTAGAAGCTTTTTCAGAATGTTAAATACAAAAGAAATCAATGAAAAGGAAAGTTTGTTTAGTCGGTTTCACTAGGAAAATTTCTTTAGGAATGTATCTTATCTGTATCATATGAACAAGTTGAAAGGGGTGGTTGGATTCTCCATATAGGAGTACAGCTAAACTTTCCAAATCCAATCGCAGCTCCTGGCCCCAATCCTGTGTTGCAGGTCAATCCCTCTACAGTCTGTACTTCGTCTTTTCAAAACATTACAAGCTTTCAACTTGTATGTGAAACAGGTATTATAAAAAGTTATCAAATTATTATGATAAATTGTGATTTTCAGATATTGTCAAAATTAAATACAAATTATCGTAATAATTTAATTTCAGGATAATCTTCATTCATTCAAATTACAGAAAATATGAAGAATATATCTTTCATTTCATTCAATGGGTTGTATTTTCAGTAATAAATTCCTTGATTTTTGAGTTCATCTAAATGTTATATTTTTTGCAACTCAATTTCATTTCCAGCGAGCTCACGGCAATAAACAGGAAGAAGAAACATGTGTTTCATTTACAGCAGAGAATAAGAAAGCGCTACCTACAAAAAGGCATTCCCTAAAACAGCTTTTATCATACACGATTAGAGTTCATCTCGCTTCAAATAAGAAGACAACGCCGCTGCCGCTTCCATTCATTTGAAGGCGGCACAATCTTTGTTGCAGTGTCATATCTTTATAAATGTCCAAAACGAGTGATTTATCATCGCTCATGCGGTCTCTTTGACGCGGAATTGATGAGAAAGATATTGTTGTTGAATTGATGCTGGTATTATATAGTCAAGGAATGTGGCATTTTAATCGATCATTCTTTCATTTTTCGACCTTAAATTCAGTACATTAGAATATACATCATACTCCAGAAAATTTGACATCGAGTGCAACCATTTATCATCTTACTTCATTACTTTAAAGATGTTTTTGTTTCAGAAATTTCTATGGAACTGTTTCGTATGCAAAATTTGTACAAATATTATTTTGAAGGAAAATAATTCTGTTTTTGTTCATATCAGTCTGAATATATCAAAAATATTATGAAATAGTCCTGTTCATGAAATACTAACTGATATTGTATTTGCATCATGTAAATGACAATTTTCGCTCTTCGATTTCTCGAGATCATATAAAAATACAATGCAGTACACTATTCTACATGAAAATTTCACTCCCTAGTAGATCTGCAATGCATGGAATCAATCCTCTTCCTTCGGCTCCCTGACTCAAGAACATATATAGGAAATATAGGAAAGACGGTCGAATGACACTTTTTCAAAACCGTCTCTACTCGACTATTCCATTTTCCAGAAGTTATATTATAATAATGTGTGTTCCGTCACAGCGAAAGTTATTATTCATCAACAGACAAACTGTGCAATGCACACGGACGCCATCATTTAGGGGCGCCAAAACCCAGGGTCCAAAAAAGTATTAATATAAAACTTGAGAAAGTAAATAGGATTAGGTATAAATACACATGAAATTTCATTAGTATATCATCCATTTACTGCCGATTCCTATGTTGCGAGAACATGTCAGGCGGCAGTTTCTTCATTTTTCCTGTTCAGACATGAATAACGCCTGGAGCGCTATAAAAGCAATGCATCGCCACCGGCGTTTTTAAATCAGTTAGTTCACTGAACCGTGAAACAAAGTAATCCTATGAATTTAACATATAAAGTTATTTAATTTTGTCAAGTGTAGTGTTGTGTTGAGTAATATTTTTTTTACTATTTTTTTTTAATTAAGTGCCGAATATCTGCTGACTGCAATTTCAACGGCTTGGTTTTTTATAAAATGGTAAGTCTTCCCTACTTTATACTATCAACATTAACCCTTTATAGGATACTGGTTATAATTGATTTTTTTCAGCCAAATATCTTTTTATCAATCGAAATGTTATGTACGAGTTTAGAAAAGGAACTGATTTTATCCATAACTCGCTTAGTCTTTATGCTATTGATCTTTCTTAAAAACCATTTTGCAGGCTTTGTAGGGGCTATAAGATCAAATTAATTTAATATCTTTCTTGCCTTTATTTTTGAAAGGATTTAAGCTGAAAGGGCTAGAACAAATTGCTTTTTTCTCAAATATGCTAATTTTATTCGGCCATATCTTACTTAATAATAATCTGCCCTATAAAGGGTTGAAAACTATTGGCTACTTAGTTAACTTTTTAAGAATATTTCCTACCCTACCCACATGGTACTTATTATTGTGATTACTTTGTAAGTTGAGTCCTAATTCCCATGAGTACTAATTATTTATTTGTTTTTCAGGATAAAAGAAAGAGACCTTTAGATGCAAAGTTTCGCGAGCAAAAGAAACTGAGACTACAAGAGAGGGGAAAAATGTTTGGATCTTTAAAGCATTTCTTGCAAAACAATCGAGTTTCCATGGAGGTTATCGATGTTGGTGCGACCGAATCGTCCGAATCTCAAGATTCTAGATCCACATTATCAATAACCTTGAGTGGACCATCTGAAATTTCAACAGTAACATCAGGTCCTGCAACAAGTGGCAGCGGTTATAGCAGCTAAACAGCTTCTACTGATGCAGAGCCCGTAGAAGCAATGACACCATCCTTGTCTACAGCCCTTGAACAATCCACTTCAGGTAATTCAGCTTGTGTAAAAAGTTCGGTAATGTCAGCTACCGAAATACCTGCTGCAAGTGACACTTTCGATGAAGGCTGTAATGAGGCTAGTATCGATATAATTCCGTCTGACCCCGGTTTGTGGCCCGAAAGAATCACCAATGAGATGGCTAGGATTTTGGTTAAACTTGCTTCGCCCTTGATAGACATCAGTTTTAGCTTCCCTAGTAATAAAGATAAGAGAGAAAGTTTTCGTGCAAATACTTAATAAGAAATCTAGCAAATGGAGAAAAAGTCGAAAGGGCTTGGCTTATTTACTCTATTTCTAAAGATTCTGTATTTTATTTTATTTTTGTGAATTGTTCTGTAAATGTAAAATTCCTAACGCTTTTTGTGATACAAATGGAGTATCTGATTGGCCACATTTGTCTTTGGTAATTAAGAGACACAAAACGTCAATTTTACACAACAGTTATATAAACGCTTGGGTAAATTTAAGAAAAATGTTGGAGACATCTATGACTGTTAATGCTCATCATCTGCGGATTTTAGAAACGGAAAAAAAATGCCGAGACGTGTTGGAAAGAATTATTGCGATTGTTAAGTATTTATCCACACAATTCTTGACATTTCAAGGTTCTTCTCAATTGCTTTTCGAACATGATAATGGAAATTTTCTAAAAGCTGTTGAGATGATTGCCTCTTTTGATTCAGTGATGAGACAGCACGTTAGCTGAGTGTATAACTCCCAAAAAAAATCTGATAAAATGACTCATTATTCAGGCGTGCAAATACAGAATGAATTAATTGAATTATTGTCGTCTAAAGTAAGAAATAATATTTTAAAATGTTTCGCAGTTGAAAATATTTTTCAATAATATTACACCAGACACTAGTCATACTGAGCAAATAAGTCTTATTCTGAGGTATGTTGTCCTTAACACCACTTTAAAAAAGTTGAAGTTAAGGAAAGTTTTATTGCGTTTAATCCAATACTTTACACTACAGGAGAAGGGATATAGTGATTTGTGATATAAAATTTGCAAAAATTAAATTTAGAATTAAAACAGATTAGGGGACAAGGTTATGATAATGGGATAAATATGAAGGGAAAACACGTTGGGCCTCAAAAACGCATTCTTGATGCGAATCCGAAAGCCCTTTTTGTACCTTGTGTGGCTCATACATTGAGCTTAACAGTAAATGACGCTTCTAAGGTGTCAGGTGCTACAATAAACTTTTTTAATCTTGTGCAAGGGTTATATAATTCTTTTTCTTCATCCACAAAAAGGTGGTATGTTTTGAGAAAAAATGTCTTCGGGTTAAGTTTGAAGCCTCCAAGTGAGACAAGTTGGTCCAACAGAATTGACGCAATAAAGCCCCTTCAAATTTATTTAATTAAGGTTTGCGAAAGTATTCTGGAAGTGGCTGAAGATAATTCCTTTCACATCGATGCAAGACTTGTTCCCTCTTAACGTCTGTACAAAATTTTCAATTTATTTGTGGAATTATTATTTGGCATGACGTTCCATTTCATATAAATATTGTCAGCAAACAAATGCAAAGTGCTACAATTAATATTAAAGTATGCCAAACCTACCTATAAAATTTAGTTGATCACTTTCAGCAATATAGATCTGACCAATCATTTCAAGAAATTCTTGTGAAAGCGTAAGAAGTAGCATCCTACTTCGAAATTGAAGAAGACTTTCCACCATTACCAATGGTTAGGAGGAAATTTAAACCAAAACTGTTTGACTATGAACACCGAGATGAGACCCCTAATGATACAAAAACCGCCTTTAAAATTAGTTTTTACTCAAAAATTATAGATCAAACTATAAGCTTTCTAAAAAACCGATTTGACTCATTAAATGAGTATAATAATATTTTCGGACCTATTCAATTAAGTGACAGCGATCTTTTAAAACATTGTTTTATTCTTGAAGAACGACTGACAGATCAGGATAATAAAGATATAGACTCCAATGATCTGTTTAACGAAATTAAAGAGTTAAAGTTGTTTTCATTACCTGATGATACTGACCCCTTGAGTATTCTACAATATATATTTAAAAAAAATTTAATCCCCACCTTTCCAAACGTAAGCATTTCACTAAGAATTTTCTTGTCCTTGCCTGTATCTGTAGCTTCTGGCGAGCGATCTTCTTCAAAGTTAAAAATCATTAATAATTATTTAAGATCTAGGCTACTGGGCTACTAATTGAACACGAAAGTTTCGGCGGTATGAATTTTAGCGATGTAATTGATGAATTTGCAATAGCAAAATCTCGAAAATATCTCTACTACAGTAGATGTCTTTTATTTTTCTATTGCACCTAGACCTAGCTATCATTTTTGATTATGAAAGAAATTTCCTAGTAATTAGAAATATCTGCATATTTTTCAGAATATCTATGTATAAGTAGAGGTAGTACTATATATATATATATATATATATATATATAATTATCCTCATATAGTTTGTATTGCGCGTAAATATGTTGATAAATTAGATCTCCCACATATGAAGGAGAATTTATATTAGAGAGAGATAGACAAATTAACACGTGACAATGAAAGAATTACTTGTGAAAAATTACGAGAGAAACAATTATTGTAAATAATAACTTTGAATGTTGTTTCTAATTTATTGCAGGTATGATTTATAATAATTAAATTCAATAATAAACTATTGTGAATATGATTTAATAAATCTCCACTCATTCATTGCAGAAACAATTCTAACCTAAGAATTATCCAATTCAACCTCATTCATAACATTTTTCAAATAACATTATAAAACAACATTCCTTGTTTTGTACACAATGGACAAGCTACAATTCACTTTCAAGATGTTAGGTTCCGCAGATGGAAAATCCAACATACTAAGCGTCACTAGCATAACAACAATAGAGAATTGGACATTTAAATTTACCACCAAAATATCTAGATTGTGAGCATCATGTAGACTTGATAAAAACAGCAGCATTTGCAAAAGTGAAAAAAACGTCATTACAAAGAAACCAATTCAGAAAAGTATGGATAACCTTCGATGAAAATTTGAAAAATATTTATTATGATGAGGATGGAAATTTACAATTTGAGAATGAATTACTAGAAGAAGTTATAGAAAAGCCACAGATAGATACCACTACAGTTACAGAATCTTCACTAGCAAGATTGTTAGAACAGATTATAAATAACAGTCGAGAAAAAACAGAACAGATCAATATAACAAAAATAGCTAAAGATTTAATCATTGAAAAATTTACTGGTAAAACCACAAATGAAGAGCAGTGGATAGCCAGCTTTGAAAGAGAATGTGAACGTTTTAACATTGATAGAAGTGACAGGAAAATTGAACTGCTAAAACTCTGCATAGAAAATAGTGCTACAGACTGGTATAGCTGTACGCTTCTAAAACTCACTGCTGATGCAGAATGGACACAATGAAGAGACAGTTTCTGTAACACCTTCATTAGCAAAGGTTGGTCTTCAATAAAATATGCCATGCAGTATAAATATTTATCAGGCTCACTATTAGAATATTCGATAAAGAAAGAAAAATTGCTACTTCAGATAAGAAAAACAATAGATAATGATACTTTAATTGATCTCATAGCCATGGGTCTACCGAATGAAATAATTGAAAAGATTGACAGAGAAAAATTACAGAGACCTAAAGATTTGCATAATGAAATAGGAAAATTAGAGTACCTGGCTACCAAGAAAAATAAAGATACTAAGAAGACCAAACTAAGCACCGATAACAAGAAAAACAAGACACCTTGTAAGATTTGCAAGGATAAAGAAAAGGGTACAGGGTTCCATCCTGAGGATGAATGTTGGTTTAAGGACTAAAACAAACAAGGTAGAAGAGAAAAGAATATAAATGGTCTAGCGTTACATGTAGACTTAAGTACAGATGATCCAAAAACTTGATGTGCCACCATTAATTGAGTTTAATATTGAAATGAATGATTAGTATCGGCACTTTATGATAAAGGATCAAATGTATCATTGATTAATAGTAAATTTATTAATTTAAAATCTACAAATAAAGTAGAGAATATAACAAAAATAAACCAATTGGTATGGTAAAATTAAAAATAAAAATAATGAATATAGAAAAATATATGAATGTATTCATAATAGATAATAAAAATTTCAGGTATGATTCTTTGTTGGGGTTAGATGGTATAAAAATTTTAAACTGATACAAAATGAAAAATTAGAGATAGGACAATATGATTCCATATCTAATGAACAAACTAAAAAGTATCAAATAAATTTTAATGAAGATTTAAATATAGAAACAACAAATTTTGAAATAAACAATTTAGACCAAAAACAAGAAAAAATCATACAAGATTTAATAAATAAATATAATAATGTTTTTGCGGAAGATAAGTACGATATTGGTGCTGTCAAAGATTATGAGGCCCGAATAGACCTCACAATCGATAAATATTGTTGCAAAAGACCGTACAGATGTACGATAAACGATAAAAAGGAAACTGAAGAACAAATATCGAAAATACTTGAAAGAGGCTTGATTGAAGAATCATATTGCCCATTTGCTGCTCCAGTAACGTTGGCATTTAAGAAAGATGAAAAAAGAAATCAAGACTCTGTATAGACTTTAGAGAGTTAAATAAAATAATAATTCCACAAGCACAACCGTTTACACTGATTGAGGATTTAGTAACAAGAACACGAGATTGTACATATTTCTCAAAACGAGATATAAATTCGGCATTCTGGTCAATACCACTACGTATTGAAGACAGAAGGAAAACAGGATTCGTTACACAAGAGAGTCATTATCGATGGACATGTTTCCATTTGGAATGAAAACATCACCAGCGATATTCCAACGAATCCTTAGCAATATTATAAGAAAAAAATGGGTTGTCAGAATTCGCAGTGAACTATATTGACGATATTTTAATATTTTCAAAATCCTTTGAAGAACACATAGATCATTTAACAAAGTTGCTGGAAGCAATAATAAAAGAAGGTTTTCGTTTAAAAGTAATAAACTGTACGTTTGCAATGGACTCGGTGCAATATTTGGGACGTGTCATAAAACACAACTCGATTTCACCATTAAAAGACAATCTTGAAGCAATCAAGGAGTTCCCAATACCTCAAAATAAGAAAAATATCCGTCAATTTTTGGAAGAAATTAATTATTACAACAAGTACATACCAGATAGCTCAATAACCTTGGACCCATTACATAATCTATTGAGGAAAGGACAAGAATTTGTGTGGTCACGGGAGTGCCAAAATGTTTTGAATTCATGAAAAATCTTCTATGTACAAAACCTACACTAGCTATCTTCGACCCAGACCTACTATATATATATATATATATATATATATATATATATATATATATATATATATATATATATATATATATATATATATATATATATATATATATATATATATATATATATATATATATATATATATATATATATATATATATATATACGGATGCTAGTTTATTAGGTATAGGTGCAGTTCTAAAACAACCACAACCAGATGAAAAAACAGAAAACCAGTAGCATATTTCTCGAGAAAACTGAACGAATCGCAAAAGAAAAAAAAAGCAATTTACTTGGAATGCATGGCCATAAAGGAAGCTGTAAAATATTGGCAACATTGGCTCATAGGAAAGTATTTCAAGGTCTTCTCAGATCACAAACCATTGGAAAGAATGAATATAAAAGCAAGAACAGATGGAGAATTGGGTGATCTCACCTATTACCTATCACAGTTTGATTTCGAAATAATATATCACCCGGGAAGTGAAAATTTAGAAGCGGATTGTTTAAGCAAAAATCCGGTATCAGAAATAGAACAAACTGATGATGAAACATTGAAAGTGGTAAACCACATAAAAATTAAAGATATAATAGAAGATCAAAAGAATAATAAATTTTTAAGAACAGAAAAAGATAAAACGATCTTCAAAGACAATATATATTATAAAAATCAGAAAAAGAAATAAAACTTTTATGTCAGAGGAATTTAGTGAAAAAATAATACAACAAACACACAAAAATTTATGCCATATAGGCATAAACCAAATGAAAACAAAATTAATGCCTTACTACATGGAAAAAAACATAATAGGGAAATGCAAAAATTGCATACAATGTATAGAAAATAAATCAAGAGGACAAGCCAAAATAGGCCTGATGTCTCATCTTGGTCCAGCAAAAGAGCCGTTTGAAATAGTATCGGTAGATATAATGGTGAGTTCGGTGAATCACGATTCACGAAGAAATACTTGCATTTACTGATAGATCACTTTACCAGATTTGAGTATATAATAACATCAAAAACACAAAATGCAAGTGATTTCACAAAACTGACTAATCAAGTGTTAGAAGACCACAAAATTCAGATAATGTTAACAGATCAATACCAAGGAATAAATTCACAAGAATTCAAAAACTTTCTAAACAGTAAATATATTTCATTAATGTTTACGAGTGTTAATACACCATTCTCTAATGGTTTTAACGGAAGGTTAAATCAAACATTAGTGAACAATATAAGATGTACTATAAATGAAAAGAATAATAAATGTGCATGGACAACCATAGCACAATCCTGTGTAAATAAATACAATTCGACAGAACACACAGTAACAAAATTCAGTCCAAAGTACCTATTATATGGAGAAGATACATCCATACTACCAACAGAACTAAAAATAAACGATAATAGTAATAAATTAGAGGAAGATAGAAGAGAAGCTCTGGAAAATAGCATAAGATATCACAATTATAATAAAAAGTTATACGATAAAAATAAAATCGATTATGACTTCAAAGTAGGAGATACCGTATATATAGAAAACGGAAACAAAATGAATAGAAAAAACAAGATAAATTAAGGATTGGACCTTACAAAATTTCAAAGAAAATTTCTAATACGATGTACGAAATAGACATAGGATATAGGAAAAAGATTTAAACAGATTCCACATTTCAAAACTAACCCCATCCCCTACCGTAGAGATGGAAAATTAGTAATAAAATGTATATATGTAAATAACCTTTGTCAATATATCATTGTAAATATAGCACTGAAAGAAGAAAACAGAACAAACGGGTTTTTTCTCGATTCGGGGAGATGTAAGAAATTATCCTCATATAGTTTGTATTGCGCGCGTAAATATGTTGATAAATTAGATCTCCCACATATGAAGGAGAATTAATATTAGAGAGAGATAGACAAGTTAACACGTGACAATAAAAGAATTACCTGTGAAAGATTACGAGAGAAACAATTATCGTGAATAATAACTTTGAATATTGTTTCTCATTTATTGTGGGTATGATTTCTAATAATTAAATTCAATAATAAACTATTGTGAATATGATTTGATAAATCTCCACTCATTTATTGCAGAAACAATTCAAGTTTGTTATTCTAACCTAAGAATTATCCCATTCAACCTCATTCATAACATTTTTCAAATATATATATATATATATATATATATATATATATATATATATATATATATATATATATATATATATATATATATATATATATATATATATATATATATATATATATATATATATACATGTATATATGTAGACATTAGGTTAGATTTCTGTTATTTGTTCCTAAAAAATGTGATTTTCAGTTAGATTAATAAACGAGTCAACGTGTCTGTATCCCATTACAGAAATGTTTTAAAATGGGTGTGAACAAAAATTTATTTTGTTATGATTTTGTTCTGTTTGTTTCATTTTGATATTTTAGTCTACAAATAAATATGACTTCGGAAGTTGAGTTTTTTGCTTTACTTCAAGCACCTACCTACCTACATCCTAACTCAAAAAAAATTGAGAAACATGATCCAAAATGCCATAAGGGGCGCCAAAATCCTGTTTTGCACACAAGCGCCAGTATCCCTCACTGGGGCCCTGTTCATTAAAGTCGGAATACTTCTAAAAACTGCTTTGTTTCGGTGAAATATCAGGATGGAATAGAGACCGTATCAAAAGTGTGAATTCGGAATCAGTGGGACCCTCTTAATAGGTATTGTTATAGAATTTGTTAATTAAATTGTAATCTAGTTAGGTTGTTCAAAAAAAAGATAGTCATGAAAAGAATCTTATGTATATTTTCTAGACAATGGACGATTGAGAAAATAAATATTTCATAGCTTGACAGAAATTAATTTTCACAGAAAGAAAATAGTGTTTTCGGTTCTTCGAGCCAGAATATTAAAAAATAAATACTAATTACTCTACAGATAAATATAACATATGGTTCTTCGAGCCAGAATATGAAATAAATAAATACTAATTACTCTTCAGGTAATATAACATATGTTCCTCCGAAGCCTTTAGGAGCAGTTCTTCGGATAAACAAAGTAAATTTTATACCTTGAATTATGAGTGCAGAATTGAGACGAAGCCAATGTCATGCTGACAAACAGAATGAAAATTTGTCAAATGTGAGTAGCAGTTCTAATAAAGAATCCCAACAAAGCATAAACAAAGTGGATGCTGCAGTAGTAAAAGACAACACTTCAACCAGGAAAATACCGAAAAGCACCAGCAGTCAAGCTTCGAGAGTAAGAAGAGCTGAACTAGAAACGGAAATCGCAAAGAAGTAGCAGGAGCAGGAACAGTTAGGATTACAGACAGAACGTCAGCAGTTGCAAAAATGACATCAGTAGTTGCAGCAACAACAGGAACTTATGAACTTGAAATTAGCACTGAAACTAGTGGAATCCCAAGACGAAGATGTTTGAATTAGTGATAAAAGTAGTGCCGAATGGAATCTGGGTCAGTGAATGAGTCTTGTAGTCCGGACGTGGATAAATGGCACAAAGGAGATACTCCATAGGAACTAACCGACAAGCAGCAAGATCACCATTCAAATAAGTCAGTTGAACAGAATCTACCGGTAAGAACATCTAATTCAATGAAAAAAGGATCTTCTTCTAGTTTAAATGGACAAACGGATCATTCTCAAGTTGCGAGAATTCTAACTCGCCAGTCTTTACCTCGAGACTTGCCAAGTTTCGATGGAAACCCTTTAGAATGGCCGAACTTCATTCATCAATATAACAATTCCAACAATTTACGTGGCTATTCAAATGAAGAAAATCAAGATAGAACACATAAATGTCTTAAAGATAATGCCAGAAAAGTAGCACATTCTCTTTTGATTATACCACAAAATGTAAATAAAGCAGTTCAGGTATTGAAAAAAAGATTTGGACTTCCTGAATAGATCATTATATTGCTTCTGAATGATATACGAAAATTGCCCAGTTCAAAAGAGGATAAGCTTGATAGTTTCATTAAATTTTCAGATGAAGTGCAAACGAAAGTTCGCACTATTGATTCTTTGAACCTGAATGAACATTTACTGATTGTTAAATGAACTTCTCAATAAATTACCCACCTCATATAAGTTGTCTTGGATTGATTATATTGAGTCATTTATGAATACACAGCCAAAACTCGTTATAATTGCAAATTGGTTGAGAGAAGAGCACACCAAGCATCTCAAATCACTGATTCGAAATTTGATGACAATACTTGTCAACCTAAAAATTCACAGTCGTCGAAATTCGAAAATATTAGAAAAACGTTTCCTCGGTTAAAACATCGGACACAGATAATAAAAGCTAAGGGAAGAAATGTATTTGTTGTTCACATGAAATCCATTATTTGCCTGATTGTCCAAAATTCAAGGAATTCTCTAGCGATGAGATGTGGTCGTTCATCAAAAGGAAGAAGGTTTGTTTCTATTGCCTCATACCCTTCCATAACATAAAGTTATGCAGAAAAAGACAATTTCGTGTAGTAGATAATTGCCAAAAGTATCATAATGCTTTATTACATCCTGGGACAACCAATGTAATTTCAACTAATACTGCACATATGTAAGCACCTGCGAGCAGTAATATTATGTGGCATGTTGGTGTAGATCATAATGTTTTGTTGAAGATATTACCAGTAGTAGTCAGCTTTGGAGGTAACAAAACGGATACATATGCGCTATTGGACGATGCTTCTACTGTTATTCTTATCGATCAAGAATTCTCAGATTCATTTCTTCTCCCCGGACCATCGCATTCTTTGTGCCTTCAATGGGCCAATGAAAATGAAATTCATCAATAAAATGACTCTGTGTTGTTAGTGTTATATTACATAAAAAGAATAGCAATAAGCATTTTCAACTCAGATGTTAGAACAACCAAAATTTTTTTACCGCCGCAGTCGATTGATGTAAATTCTTTAAAAGTTTGTTATCCCTTCATAGACTCCAGAATAAATTCTATGAAAAATGCGCGGATAGAAATCATAATTGGTCAAGATAACTGGCCACTTCTTGTCAACAGGCAATTATTTCAGGGACCATGGGACTGACCTTCCATGAGTAAAACTCTATTGGGATGGGTCCTACAGCATCGGTAATCAAAAGCCAGAGATGGATTTGGTTTGCCGTATAGGAACCTGTGACAAACGAGAGAAGGATGATTCGTATATTTTTCATGAAATGGTATGAGAACACTGGCAACTAGAGACATCGTATATATCTTCAGAGAAAGTTTTATCTACGGAAGATAAAAGAGCGCAAAAAATTTAGGATGAAACAATGCGAAGGGTGGAAAACAAATACGAGGCAGGTTGACTCTGGAAGAAGGGTGAAATAATTTCACCAGAGAGTAAAGCAAACGCCTTCAGAGGATTGAAATGTACTGATAGAAATATGGGCAGTAATGCGGAATATGGAAAGGCATATTGTGAGAAGATTTTGGATTCGGAAGAGAAGGGATATGTTCGTAAGGTACCAACAGAACAAGCTCCTATACAGAGAGATAAATCATTTTGGAATAATAAATCCGAACAAGAAAAAACTCAGAATAGTATTTGATGCAAGCAGCAAAAGCGATGGTGTAAGTTTAAACATCCATTTGTTGACAGGATTGGACTTATTCAATTCATTATTTTGTATTCTTTTAAATTTCCGAATCTGAAAATACGCTTTCACGGTTGACATCAAAGAAATGTTTTTACAAGTTAGGATCAGAAAAGAGGATCGTTGCGCTCAGAGAATTTTATGGAAGGGGATAAGGTGAAATAAAGAACCAGATGTTTACGAAATTATGGTTAAATTTTTTGGATTTACTTGCGGACCATGCTTAGAACAAGAGGCAAAAAATCGTAACGCATTGTTCTTCAAAAACGAATATCCTGCAGTTTGTCAAGAGATTTTTGAAAAACATTACATGGACGACTACTTGGGTGGAGCTGATTCCGAAGAGGAGACCAAACAACTTATTCATGATGTTATTCATGTACACAGAGAAGGTGGCTTCGTCATTTGCAATTGGATTGCTAATAATACACTTGTATTATAAGATTTAAATCCAGACTTGGTCGCTGAAGGTGCGAAAAATTTGTAAATCTAGAGAGACACAACAGTAAGATACGACTTCATATTTTCTATGACGCATCAGAAAAATATTATGCCGCTGTTGCATATCATCGAATTGAGCAGAATGGTAAAATCCAAACTAGTTTCGTTAATGCGAAGACCAGAGTTGCACCCTTGAAACCTTTGTCGATTCCTTGCTTGGAATTACCAGCCGCCTTAATGGCTGCTCGGCTTGGAAGTACTTTGAAGAAAAATTTGGATTTGAAAATGAACGTTTTCTATTGGTGTGATTCGAAAACAGTTCTTCATTGGATCAAAGCTGATGCTAGAAGGTTCAAGGTATTCGTAGCGCAAAGTCGGAGAAATCAAGAACTCACCAATGTTTTCGAATGGCATTATGTTAACACCATCAATTACGTAGCATATGAAGCAACCAAAAGAAAAAGAGAAATTCAGTTTGACTTGAACAGTAGATGGTTTATTTGGTCCAAAATTTATTTCACAGTCTGAGGATCATTGGCCTTAGGACAATGCTGAAGAAACAAAAGTTAATCAAGAAGAGATGGAATTCAAAAAAGCAGAAATTTTCTTACCTAGTTATACGACAGAAACACTTGCATTACCAGATCCCACCTGATTTTCTCAATGGAATAGACTTTTGCTGGCAACAGCAAATATACTTCATTTCATTAATTTATCCAAAAAGAAATCACATTGTAATACAGCACCATCATTTGAAGAAATTATCGAGGGTGCAGCATTACTACTCAGGAAGATTCAACTCGACTCATTTGCATCAGAAGCCATGCAACTCAAAACTGGAAAAACGCTCAATGTTCAAAGTAGACATACACATTAACTTGTTGATATTCTGATCACGACAAACACAGCCAATGTGAATGAAAACATGAAAGAACCAATCATTCTGGACCCAAAACATTGAATAACAGCTGCTCATCCACAGCTACCAAGAAAATATTCAACATCATGGTCAAGAAACTGTTATAAATATATTACGCCAAAATTATTGGATTTTGCAAATCAGACAGGTTGTGAAAAGAGTATGGAATAGTATCCAGAATTATAAGAACAGGAGAACACTGCCGCAAGTTCCAGTGATGTATCAACTTCCATTCTGTAGAATTAAACCGACAATCATACCATTTATAGCAACCGTATTAAATAATTTTGGCTCATACGGAGTTACTGTGAGAAGAAGTAGGGAGAAAAGGTATGGAGTAATTTTTACCTGTATGACTACAAGGGCTGTGAATTTAGAAATCCTACTTGACCTCAGCAGAAATTCTTTCATATCTTACGAATGATGGGTTTCAGGCAAGGATTTCCAGAGCAATTATACAGTGATAATGGAAAAAATTTCAGAGGCGATGGAAGAGAAATAACGCAGTGCTTGGAAGAACTCAATAAAGAAAAGATAATAAAATTCTGCATGGTGAGGAAAAAGAAATTCAATTTCAACGCTCCTCTTGCTGATCATATGGGTGGCTATTTGGAGATGTTAATCCAGAGTGAAGAAAAAATTCTGAAAGAGCTTTTCACTTCACGACATTCACCAGAACGTATAATGCGGACATAATTGTTAGAAACAGAAAACATTATCAATTCACGAGCACTGACTCATGTATCTCTAGACCCAGTTTCTGAGGAGGCTTCAACTCCAAATCACTTCTTGATTGGACCAAGACATGCTGTATGACATGTATTTTGGACAAGGTGAACACAAGAATATTTACTAACCTTGGTTTAACGTACCAAATTGTACAGTGAGCAGAAGGCAATAGAGTTAGGAGATGTTGTGCTGTTCTGAATCCAAATGATCTCAGAAACGTATGGAAAAAGGGCCTTGTCGTGCTCAAGATCAAAAAAACTGAGTTGTTGATGCGAAGGAGACTAGTGGAATATTTCGGAGACCGTTAGCAAAATTAATTGTATTATATGTTCGGTAGTAATTTCCCCAGTTCAATTACTGGAGGAGAGAGAATGTTATAGAATTTATTAATTAAATTGTAATCTAGTTAGGTTAGTTAAAATAATTAGTCATGAAATGAATCTAGTATGTATATTTTCTAGACAATGGACGGTTGAAAAAGAAATATTTCATAGCTTGACAGAATAATACTTCACAACAATAAAATAGTATTTTAGGTTCTTCGAGCCAGAATATTGAATAAATAAATACTAATTACTTAACAGGTAAATATAACACATATGGCAAAAAAGTATAGAGAATTTCCTAATAATAGATATTTAGAAAAACTAGTAGTCAATTCAACCCTTTCCACCATACTTAAGATTGCAATTTGAAGAAGAACTAATTTTATCATCATTCTTGATTATTTACATTTTTAATCAACATATTGAACGTCCAACGAAGAAATAAAATCCTCGCAATCATATCGTTAACTATGAGTAACTAGTTCCAAAGGCCTAGCTAGCGACTTGAAGTTGGAAGAAATAATTTTAGTTACTGATTTTAATGAAGAAACGAAAGAACAAACACAGGATTGAGATAGATTTTCATTTCACTAAGAACGGTGGAAAAACCCTTCACTTTATTATTTTTGAAGAAGATATAATTAAGTATCCTGATTATTTTGATTTCACAATAACGCCCGTGGGTTCGTTTGAAGAATTATTGTGTCTTCTGAAATGGCATATTATTTACACATACATTAATAAGCGACTACATGTTATTCAGCAGAAAAACTATCAATAATACAAAACGAAGCCACCATAGTATGGATAGGTAATGTGAAACCTAATGTGAATTAATCAAACGAATAACCTTGTTGTTTAAATAAATGTCATAAATAAGCATCCTAGAATGCAATGGAGTCTGGAAGTACCATAGATGAGTGCGATTTCTGTCGCTCGCTGAAGTCGATTTTATATTGTTCTGTGATAGAAGGGTTTGGTTGTTTGTAACGATTTCCTGTAATAAAGTTTGTAACGACTTCTCGAATTAATCATTTACATCTTTCAAACTCAGTTTTCATAATTTTTTAATAATTCAATGTCATTTCATCAAGTAAATATACAAACAGTTTGAAATTCCAATTAGGAATCTACAGTTAATGATACCCAATGAAAATTATAGTTATATCCATAAAGTGTTGCTGCTATTGGTCTAGGTTGTTCGCCGGTTAACTGTGAAGTCAGTATTTGAAAGAAGATCGTTTTCTCGCTTCTGTGGAAGAACGGAAAACAGTAGCTCATTCTACGTTTCTTTTCCACTTTATTGTTGTGAAGAAAATAATGTCGCTTTTTATTATTTTTTTTTGAATATCAATAGTTTTTTGATAGAACCGAGTCTATATAATTTCGGAATTCATAAGATTCTTTCTCTTTTCCATTTAGAAATCTTCGGAATCATTTGTTATTTTATTGGAGCTGTGTTGTAGCAATTGGAGTGAAAAATTTGCAGAAATTGAAATTAAGTATTCATTGATTTTCTGGATAAATTCCAATCGTCTGAGGCGTTATAAGTAGTCGGTAATTTTGCCGGATAGGTTGTTCTCCGGTTAATTGTGAAGTCAGTACTTGAAAGAAGATCGTTTTCTCGTTTCTGTGGGAGAACGGAAAACAGTAACTCATTCATTAACAAAATGTAATGGTTTTGTTTCTAATTTTGTCTAAAATTGAAGGACGAAGAAAATTTTCAATTCTACTGGAACAAAGAAATTTGACTAATGACGTGTAATGAGATTAAATTATAGAAAGCCTAGTCGAAGTAAATTACAATTGACACTACCTATTAATACCTATGCCTAGCTAAATCAGACTCCCTTAATCTCAGTGTGTGAGATCTTCGTCTAGAACCTAGGTCCTAGATATAGCCTTAGGAATAATAATCATCACTTCAATCAACTAGCTTTATTACAAGATAAATATCCAAAATCACAGTAACTGATTAACAATTTACTAACTCTAATCAAAGTAAATAATACAAAAAAAATTACTTAACTGAAAAAAATTAACCGCTAATAATAAAAGGAGTCTCAGACGAGCTGAATTCAAATTACATAGTACAAATTCTCAATTTAAAATATTCTGATCTTTTCAACAAATCATCGGAACTCAATGATACAGCTCTGTGAACAATGAAAAAAATAGAAAAAAGAATTTGATGAATGAGAGAAACACTTAGCTTTTAGTAATGAAATTAATTCCCACGATGATTCGGTTTGGTGTTTTACATCTGTTTTCTGGTATTCCTGTATCGTACAGCTTATAGGTTACTTGTTTGGCTGAATATCGTTCGTAACGTGACTGCCCTAGGTGGCAGGACTATTTCGCTAAAGACGTGGTTACCCCAGACGTAAGATAACAAGGTTTGGCATAAAGATAAAAACTCAAATATCTTGACGGTGAACAAAAAAAATCTAAAACAGTACCATATCTCTCGAATATATACTTTTAAAAGGAACAGAATGCATTTGCCTTACCTTAGGAATAGCAAATATCGATCTAGGTTAATTTACGAAAGACAATTTGAAATCTCTTCACTTGCTAATTGAATTGGTTGTAGAGGAAATCCGGAAAAATTACCGACTACTTATAACGCCTCAGACGATTGAAATTTATCCAGAAAATCAATGAATACTTAATTTCAATTTCTGCAAATTTTTCACTCCAATCGCTATAACTTAGCTCTAATAAAATAACTAATGATTCCGAAGATTTTAAATGGAAAAGAGAAAGAATCTAATGAATTCCGAACTTATATAGACTCGGTTCTATCAGAAAACAATTGATATTCAAAAAAATATATAAAAGCGACATTATTTTCTTCACAACAATCTCTCTCTTCATTCTTTATCCTCTCCTGAGGATGTAGCGACCAATGAAATGTCATCAATGAAAGTTTTTCATTCCTTTCTATCCTGTGCCATTACAGCTAGAGAATGCATGGGTCGGCCTGTTGTTTCTGTAATTTGATCCATCCATCGTGTTGGGGACCTTCCTCTTCCTCTCTTTCCATCTGTTTTCCCCTGAATAATGATTTTTTCCAAATTCTCTGGTCCTCTTCTCATGATGTGTCCGAAGTATCTCAATATTTTGAGTTGAATTGCACTCGAAAGTCTTTGTTTTATGCGGAGTTGCTTTAGAATCGATGTATTCGTTCGGCGTTGTGTCCATGGGATGTTAAGCATCTTTCTCCAACACATCATTTCTGTCGCGTCGATTTTTCTTCTTTCGCTCATTCGAAGGGACCAAGATTCGCAGCCGTATGTGAGAATTGGAAAGATGAGGCACTTCATAAGCCTGGTTTTAGTGGAAATAGCGATATTTCGATCGGCCCAAATTTTATTAATTTTTTTCGTAGCTACTTTGGTTAGTTCGCATCTACGTTTAACCTCTCGTTCTACGTTTCCTACGTTTGTTATCAAGGATCCCAGATAAAGATATTCTTGCATTACATCAAACCTATCAATTTGCTTTTTTTCTGGTTGATTGTTGTTCATCCTGTCCACGATCATGATTTTTGTTTTAGAAACATTCAGTTCCAAGCCAAGTTCCGTACTCTCTCTCTCTCCACTCTGCTAACAAGCTCAGTCAGTTCTTCCTCACTTGTTGCCAGGAGGACCGTATCATCCGCGAATCTCAGATTATTTACACATCTTCCGTTAATTGGTATGCCGCCCTTCCATCCGTCTAATGCCTTTCTCATTATGTATTCAGTGTATATGTTGAATAACTGAGGAGAAAGAATACACCCTGCCTCACTCCCTCTTTGGTTTGAATTCTGATGACAGTTTTTCATTGATTTTCACAGTATCCCTGGTTTCATTATATAGGTTGATGATTAAGGCACACAAGTGATCCGGTACAGCCATATTCCTAGAACGATCCACAACTTATTCCATTTCACTCTATCGAAAGCTTTTTATAATCAATGAAACATATGTATAGGGGTATATTGAACTCTCTGGTTTTTTCTATTATTTGCCTTAAATTTATCAAATGCTCTCTAGTCCCTCTTCCTTTAACTAATCCTGCTTGCTCTTCCGGGATTTGGTGTTGTAAAAAGTTCTTCAGTCTTTCGTTGATTATTGTCAGCATTATTTTGCTCGTATGTGAAATAAGTGTTATCGTTCTGTAGTTTTCGCATTTTCTGTTACTCCTCTTTTTGTGAATTGTGATAATTGTGCCTTGTGTCCAATCTCTTGGCCATTGTGTTGTTTTCCATATTTTATTACACAAGTGGTGTAGGCTTCGGGTGCCCTCTTCTCCTATTCCTTTTAGTATTTCGGATGTTATTTTATCGTTGTCTGGAGATTTGTTATTTTTAAGTTTATGGATAGCTGACGTAATTTCGCTCTGCAGTATGAAAGGTTCTTCTTCGTATTCTTTTATTTCGTGTTCATTAATTTCCTCGTTTTCGGCGTAGAGTTTCTCGCAATAGATCCTCCAAGTCTCTGCTATTTCTTCTCTGTCTGTAACAAGTTTACCATTTTCATCTTCTGTAGGCCATGTTTTTGGTTTGAATTCTAGGGTCAAGTATTTAATTTTTCGAAAAAGATCTCGTGGTTGGTTAGAATGGCTATGAACTTCTATTTCTTTGCATATGTTGGAAAAATACTCGTTTTTATCTCTTTTACATGACCTCTTAATTTCATCGCTTATCTCTTTGAAGGCTTTCTTGTTGTTAGTATCAACCTTTCCTTTATTTGAAATTTTTCTTCTTTCTTCGACCAGTTTCAATGTATAGTCAGAGATCCATTGTTTTCGTTTGAGAGGAGGTTTTGAGCGTTCTGTCTCTGCGGCGTTTCTTATCTAGTTTTTTATTTCTGTCCATTCTTCTTCCGGAGTTGTTTCTTCTATCAGAGTTGGCTTAGTTGTCCTCAAAGTGTCTTGAAGCTGTTTCCAGGCCCTACGACCAATCTTTTTTCAGGCTTTCTCGTCACGGGTGTTTTGAGTTTCAACTGTATTTTAGCTGTTAAGAGTTGATGGTCTGTACCGCAACAAGCTCCCGGATAGGTCTTGCAGTTTGTTACCGAAGATCTCCATCTAGTTCTCATCATGATATAGTCAATTTGGTTTCGGAACTTATCGCCTGGACTTTTCCATGTACAAAGTTTTCTAATATGATTCGTGAAAGTAGTGTTCATGATTGTGAACTCATTGTCAATAGCAAATTGTATTAATCTGTCCCCTCTTTCATTCATCTCACCGATTCCGTATTTACCGACAATGTTTCGGATATGGTCATCTGTATTAGTGTTTCCTACTGTAGCGTTAAGATCTCCCATAACCATTGTGACCTCTCTGTTGGGAATCTTGCAAAGCGTCAATGAAAGTTTGTTATAAAAATCTTCTATATCGTTCTCACTTGCATTAGCTGTGGGAGCATACACTTGTAATATATTCAGTGCCCTTGGTTCTGTGTTAAGTCTTATGTTTATTATACGGTCGTTGATTGTCTGGATGTCTGTTAGAAGCTTCGTATTCTGGGTGTCACTAATACCGCTACTCCGGCAAAATTTTGTCTATCGTCCGATGCAAAGTGGATAAAGTTGTTGTTACTCGTATGGAAAAATCCTGACCAATCCAATGCGTCTCTGCGAGACCCAGGATGTCTATTTGGTGTTTCTTCATTTCTCCTCTATCAGCGCTAATTTTCCGGTCTGGTTCTTAAGACCTCTAATGTTCCATGTGCCAACATGAAGTTCTTTCCTCAGTTGTAAAGCTGTTCCAGTAGCTGAATTTCCAGACGAAGCCTGGTTCCCTACTCCTGTCTGGCCGGTCGCCCATTTCACACTACTCGACCCGGAATCAAGGTAGCGCCGGTTGTCAGTCGGATCGCTTGACTGATCTATTACTTTCTGTGACATTATCCATTAGTTCTCTTGGTAAGTTTTATGAGATGGTTTCCCCTTGCCTTTCTCATCGCATTGCAGAAACCATTGAGACTGATGCAGTCGTGCCCTCTGGTGTCCATCATTGAGCCACTCCAGGATCATTCCCTTTGTGCCTCAACGTGGTATTGAAAACGATGCTGCCCATTTTCAAGCTAGATTTTGGTTCGCCCCGAGTATTTCATTTCCCCGGTACCACCTATGTCTAGGAGGCATTCCCCTATCCACTACCACACAACAATAAAGTGGAAAAAAAACATAGGACTGTTACAAGTTTCTCATTTTCATAATTCCACATATAAACATTGCAAAACATTCGTACTTTACGTCCCTTCGCCTTCGTGTGAGCGCTCGCTTATGAACCCGTGGTTATAATAATCTCCAGTGGATATTGCTTTATCATTGCTCCATGAGTTGACGGATCACTCGGATGATCGGCAAATATGTTCATAACACGGAATTAAAAAATGAAAAGTCAGAATCGCCTACCGAGTTTTCAGAGACATGCCGACAATATGTAATAAGTGTAGCTACAAATCATGTAAATTGAAATATTTTGCATAATCTGTGAAAATTTCGATTTATTGGGTTGAAGAACTGAACAACCACTTAGATAAGATTACCCACATTAGGCATATAGGAAACATTTGAATATCACGATTTGCTGAAGAACAGTTACTAAATCTTTATGAATGTTTTATCCAACTGCGATTTACATAAAAAACACAGAGATCAGTAAATAAGAATGAATGTGATTAGAAATAGTTTCTTTATATTCCTCCGCCGCTATGATAACATAAAAATAACATAGTTAGAGACTGTATTTTCATCTAAGTCGATGGTTTTGGACAACTAAAAAAGCTTAGTGTTCGAACTTCTCGACGATAGATACATAGATAGATAGATAGATTTACTTGTTCCATGTAGTATTGTATAAATATGTCTACGCCATAGGCGTAGGACACGTCACAGAAAAAAATTATACGATATGAACGACCCACAAAATTTTCGTTAAGAGGATTTGTTACATGGCTCTTAACACAATCTAAGATCGAGAAAATCTTGTATGCTGTACGGAGCTTGGTCAACGGGCAGTTTTTGAATATATTTTTTGGGTATTCTTGGCGGTTGGATTCGTCGCATGACTGGCAGTTTGTTGAATATTGTTATTATGACATGATTTACATTTTTTTGAAGGTAAGTTCTATTGTATTTGATAGTTGTGAGGTTCTCTTTGTTTCGAGTAATATAGCCGTTTCCATTTTTGTGGAAGATATCGAGATTGTTCTTCACAAACAGTATTGCCTCATAACTGTATAGCGCCGGTAGGGTCAGTATTTTGTAATTGATAAAATAGTCTCTACAGCTCTCATTATTCTTCAGGATTAGCATAGGTCTTAGACATTTTTTTGTAGTTTGAAAATACGATGCGATATGAATATCAAACGTTTTTTGTTGACTAAGTTGGAGACTGAAACTTTTGGCGTTGTATCACGCTGAATAGGGTCTAATGAAATTGGACGTTCGTCCTTATTTAGAGGATATTTGCATTTCATCAGCAGATACGTTCAAAAACATATTGCATCGTTTGATGCTATCACATTATATCCAAGCACACCTGTACTACAAACGATTGAGAGAATAGCGTAATAGAAATAATCTAGATACCAAAACTTCACAGGACTAAAACTATTCTCAATACAAAAATCAGTTTTAAAAACAAAACGAAGGCGCAGCCATGAAAAATTGAGAAAGGTGGAGGATTAACTCTATTCCATTAAATTCGCATTTGAAGGGGAGGAAAATTACCGATTGGCTTTCTTGGACTTATTTGTCATCAGTAATGAAAATTGCTCAGAATTAGATATTTGAAGAAACAGTACCGCCACAAGTAGGTTTATTACTTTCACTTATGTCATTGTCAACACCAAAAATTGGTTAATTTACATCTCCTATTTCAAAGGTGAAAAAGTTTTCCTCTTAATCAAGAAAGATTCCAGAAAGAAAAAGCTCTCATAAGAAATAGAGCAACTGTCAGTGGCTATTAAGATAGTGCAGATGATAAGTTAATCAATAGACACAGATATAAGATAGAATTGTCGAATACCACTCTCTTTAATCCTGAAAATTATTAGCTACAATCCGTTTCTTCATATTTCGATCCGCAATACACTAAAAGTAAGAAAAATTCAAACATATCAACAAAAAATCGGCCTACAAACCAAATTCAACCTTGAAAAGCTTATTAGGAAACCCAAGAGACAACACTTATTCGTTTTATAATAGTGGCATGTATGAAATAAGGTATAAAAGATTGTGGAGAAATTTATGTCGGACAAACCGAAAGATCAATTAAAACCAAATTAAAAGAATATGTGAAATACGGACGTGAAGGAAATTCTAGGGTTGCCGAACTGGCTTTCGATCAAGACATTAATAAATTTGTAAAGTGGGCAATTGTTAAAAAATATTAAAAACGCGGATACACCAAACGATTTTGATAGTAACCATATGGTTTCATCCAGTCAAGCAATTTGAAAATATTTGAAAAGCTTGACTTGACTTGAAATTCAAGATTTTGAAACACCAAGGTTTCACTCGACTTGATTTTGCAACTCAAAAGCTTGACTTGACATCAAGCTTTTTCAAGCTGCTTGAAAGCTCGATACTTGAAAGAGCCTGAAGTTGAGTTCACTTGCTAATAGCTTGTTGCCTTACCCGTAAAGGGGCAATAGGAGTAAGTAGTATCTCTAGTTATACAGAATTTTTTTATGGCCAGCTACACATGGATTTCAAAATTAGTTTACTCTTCCGCAGCGTAACAAGTAGATACAAAAAAAACCGCGATTGAATTTGGTCTTTAAATTCAATTAACAATTTTAGTATTCAACAACAACACTCAATGAAATATTGATGTCGCCTACAACCTACAATAGATTTCCATATAATGGCTGGGAGTGTAAGTGTAATAATCTATCGATTGAGGTTTACTATATTTGGCGATATTTATCAGAACCCATTCGAAGAATGAGTGAAGACCAGAGAATCGAGACTGAACGGTGATTCCCCGAGAATTGACAGTTGGGGGAGTTCAGGGACCGAAATTCCTTCAAAAAAAATTTATACATAAATATATGGGAAATGTAATGTTGAAGAAAAACTATTTTGATTCCAAAACAGCGAACTATCTACTATTTCATCAAGTGGGAATGCATTTCAGCTTATTCTCATCCTTTTTGTCTCAATTTTCAATGAAGGTATTTCTTTCATTTTCACAGAAGTTCAATTCAGTTGTTTTTATTTTCACAGACATTTATTTCTGTTGTTTTAAAGATACTTTCATTCATTTTGTCTTTGTGATGATCTGTGTTTTATTTGACAAGATACATATCACTTTCGCACGTGTTCATGTTTGCTATTTGTGTTTTTTTGAACTTCATAAACATTCAAATATTCAGTATTATTTAAATGTTTATTACCTCTCTTACTGAATATAGGAGGAAGTTCAATGTTCTAATGCAATTGTGTTCTGATTCAAATTTTTAAATTTTACGATTCAAGAAGCTTGAATTTTTAAGCTTCTGTGGAGATAAATGCTAGAATTGAACTTGACTTGATTTGAAGTAAAGCCGTGAATCTTTATGTATCCGTATAATGAAATGCATACTTCCTCTAAACAAAAACAAGGGTTCCATTCCGTTCAGTATACTCTTGAGTATGCTAGATACAACACACACACACACACACACACACACACACACACACACACACACACTAATAGAGCGTTCAACCAATCAGGACAATGGTTAGTAGCAGAGATCAGTTAGATGGCGAAACGTACGTTGAGTTTTGGGACAAAATTTTGGTGAAGTGAAAGCGTTTTCAATGTCTTCTTTGTGGAACAAGAAATTTAGGAGGATTTGGAAAACCTTGCATTCAGAACTTTTATAGAAGTATAGAATACTTCGTTCAGAAATGGATGCATATAACTAACCAACTTTTCGCCAAATATAAACATTTGTTACTACTCGAATTCTAAATTGAATAAGGTATGAATGAACTATCCATGATTAGGAAACTTTTGGATTCTCACTTTTAATGCAATTTGAGTTTTGAATTGGAGAAACTTCGAAGGCATGCATGGAAACAAAGGTAGCAGAAAATAACTTACCTCTATTCCTAGAATTCCGAGAACGAACTCTCTAGAACAGGTATAATGACATTTCTTATGATACGAAACCGAAGAAATCATTTTTAATTAATGAAGATCTTTTACGAGCATTGATTCGAGAATCGAAACTTTTGTAATAGTGATGTGTTGCTTCGAATCATTCCTTGAATATTTTCGTTTCACTAGCTTCTTGAAGAGATGCATTTCGCCGTATGCTGCTAATACAATCGAACTTTCTATTCTCCTCATTTCTTTCGGTTTCCTACGTGATCCGCATCATCACCAGAAAGAATACTTTCTGTCTCGTAGGAAATGAAAGATACTTGTTCAGTTTGGAGTAAAAATAGCGAAAAAATTTTCTAGCTTTCATATAGTAGAATGGAATTATACAATGATACTTTCCTTGAGTAATTAAGGTACATGAGTAATCGATCACAGTCATATACTTTGGAGTCGAAAACAAATATTCTCGAACTAAATATTCGTTTCAGAAATACAAGAAGACATCAACCGAGATTTTCTTTCTCGTGAGAATGTTCGTTCTTTGAATTTCCTGAACGATCAAGAATTGATTCTTCAACATTGGGAATCTGGTATGGAATCAGAAAGTACAGAGTTGACCCATAAAACATGATTGTAGGTCGCTTTCACCCCTGGGTGCCGGTGTGCACCCTTGTGTATAATATAAAATTGTCCTTTGAGTAAGCTGCTGTATCTGGCTGTTTATATCGAAATATACTGTAAAAGATATGTATGCATCAAATCTTATGCATGTAGAGCTCATCCGAATTCAATTCAGTGAATAGAATTATACAACCAATTCCATAGGGTAGCTGGTGTAAATTTGGTCATTATAGCTTTCGGTGGCGGGTATACTTTGATCAGCAATGACAAGTTGCGAGGTGGCTTTCATATTTGTTTCCAACATCATATCTAATTCCGATAGAGAAAGATTCCGATTCTATCGGTTTTGGTTTATTATAAATATCAAGAATCCGATGGCTCCAAAAGTGTTTGAATTTGGGAGGCTTTTACTTGGTAAAATTTCATTATCAATTGAAAAACAAACAAGAACTGTGTTTTAAGGAATTTTACCTAATAATTGCGATTCGTAACGCGTTTCACTACACCGTAGCTTCTTCAGACGAATGAATGTACAGACAATAAGTGAGAATATAAATATAAATGTTCTCGCGTTCTTATATTATAATAATAATTTAGGCAAATATATAAAAATAATAAAACCAAATCAGGTTTAAATAATAAATCAGGTGTTTATAGATTGAATTGCAATGACTGTGATAATTTCTACATTGGTAGAACACATAGAAGTTCTAATATTAGAATGTCGGAACATAAATGCAGTTTTTCAAATAAAAAATCAGATTCAAATTTCGCGAATCATCTCTTAGAAAATAATCACTCTTTCGACCCACAGTTTGAAATTTTGCATATAGGTAATGAATATTGGAAGGTAGATATTTGGGAAACCTTAGAAAGAAATAAATAAAAACACTCAGGAAAACTCATCAATGAACAAGTCCATTTAAGCCATTCACCTTTATTGAATCTCTTCGGGGAGCAATCTATTCCTTAATTTTATTGGATATACCTGTCATAAATAACCACTTAAGAAGAAGCAACCCAATAAGGAATTACTCGAGAACATTAATATTTATATTCTCATTAATTTCTGTACATTCATTCGTCTGAAGAAGCTACGGTGTAGTGAAACGCGTAACGAATCGCAATTATTAAGTAAAATTCCTTTAAACACAGTACTTGTTAGTTTTTATTAATGTTCCAAAAGTGATTATTCCACAACTAGTTAAATCAAAGAGGACGAACCTGTTGAATTTGTGGAATGGAAGATCCTGTCCAAATCTTATGATGATCGAAGGTATTCCCACATAACAGATCTGAGTTATCATTACGATTTCCATGGTGCTCTTGATATTAGTACTCCAAAATCGGCTATGAAATGGTTTTGAAGTAATTGTCCAGCTATCGTGCATTGATACATTTCGAAGAGAAACAAAATTTGGCAAGAAAAATTTATGGTTTAATTAGAAGGGTCGTCTTCGTATATGAAGTGTATGTTTATATGGCATCTATACAGCTCATGGAAATGACCCATCTTCCCAAATTGCACCACTATTGAAAGAAATCATTCCTACTAGGAGGTTATTTGTTGTTTTCTGGAAAAATACAACAAATGGTTTCGTTATCAGGTTATTCTCTTTTTTGAGATTTCATAGGCTCATCTGTCGATGTTCTGCGAATAGTTGGAATGATTGTAATGAAATTATTTTGTTATAGTCCGAGTAACCCTGCGATAGGAAGTTATACACACGATCTTGAACGGTATATTGGGTAGGATATTGAGGACATTTTGTTTACACCAGACACAGAAACATGATCTATGGTAGCAAAAATTGTAGTGTACCTAGTCAGAAACTTATTACAAATAAGACCGCAATGTTATTCTATAGAACTGGTATTTCATTACGGGTATAATAAATTTGAAGAGGGATGTTTCGAAATAAGTTTCTGGATTTCTTTGAGCAAGTACAATCTTGCTATATTCAAGACAGAGATATGCTAATCGGAAGATTCTGCGATGAACGTTTATGTGTTAACAACGGAACAGACCGCTACTTTTATAGAAAAAGAACGATCCAGCTTCGAAATTCACGTTTCTTTCGAAAAACATATAGAGATACATATGAATACTGGTGCTGTTGATATGGTGGGTCGATGAATTGCGCCATAGAATGCCTCAAGAAGAAATGACTGTTGGTGTTTATATGAAACAGAGAAAAGGACGATATATGAGAATTCCATCAATTGAGAAATAGTGTTTGGAAATTTCATACAAAATTAATGAAATGAAACGATAGCAAAGTAGAAGCCTAATTATTGAAATGTGCGTGATTCATATATTGGAATATGTAAAAGGAAAATATTTAAGAATCTGAATCGAAGTCGAGGACCAGTTCGTGTGTTCGTCAAAAGAACAGCACAAACAAGAATAATGTGCATAAGAGAAACAAATTCAATACACATTTTTTTCATGTTCAGTGTGTGGAATATCTTCATATTCTAAAGAGAATTTCGATGAATATCATGCGGAACTATGAGAAAATATTTCTATTTTTCCAGAAATATTCTCTTTTTTTATTACATTTATCTCACTATATTCTATACATAAGTAAACTGATGTTACATTATAATTTCCGCATGATTTTCAACTGACAAATATTTGAGCGCAGAGCTTCGTAGATCTGTCTCGATCCGAATCATGAGACGAGAACATAGGCAGCGACACTTTTTAAGAGCTTCCATCGCCAAGGAGTAGAGGCGAAGTAGGTAGGTAATGACGGAGAAAAACGATACAAGCGTCAAAACCAGCATAGTCTAAAGTCCTAGGTTTACAGTGCAACACAATTTTCCGATACCTATTTTTTTATCCGAGCTTCCCAGCAATAGACGAACCTGTTACACCACATGAATGGGCGCCTAGGAAGAATTTGGGTGTCTGTTTACTCGCTTCTTGAAGAGGGCCAAATTGTAGGATATTGGAAAGCTGTTGGACGGAAGTGAGTTCTACAGCGCACGGGTCCTGTAAACAAAGGAATTCTTAGAGAGAGGTTCAATGGGGTCGTTAAATGTGCCGCCATGTGATTAGAACTCCTTGTCATCCTAGTGTTGTGGCAAAACATCAGTTTTCTCGAAGCAAAGTCTTTCAGCTCCTTGGAGCATCTTCGGTGGAAGTATATGTAAAATAGTGAAAGGTCAGCAACTTGTCTTCTGATAGCCAGCGGTTGGAGATCGCGGGTGATGAGCCGTACAGCCCGTTTTTGCACACCATATAAAATCCGCAACGAATGTTTGGGTGCAGATCCCATTACATGGAAACAATATTTCACAGCAGATCGAATTTCCGCTATATATAGAAGCAACAGCTGAGATGACGTGAAGTATTGCTTGGCTCTGAAATGAAATTAGAGTTCAGCTGATGCCGAATTAGCTATTGCTGATACATGTTCATGCCAGCAAAACCCGGAGTTGACCGTTATTCCGAGAAGGTGCATCGAATCTGTGGATGTATTTCGTTGGCCTTGCATCGTTAGAGGCGGTTCTCTAGCAAGAACCTTTCTAGAAAACTTAGTTGCTTGCGTCTAGCTCGCGTTGAAGTATACCAGATTCAACTGACCCCACTCAGATATCCTCTGTAAGTCCGAGTTTGAGTTATTGATTTGTTCACATCTCTAACGCTTCAGACATGTCATATGCAGCAAGGATATTGCTCTAGATTCAGACCTATGCTCTTTTCCATCGTTGATGTACAAACATGAGTGATGTAGGCGAGCAGATATCCTGTTGATCTTTGCATGGGAAAGCCATACTGACGGTCGTTAATGATCCTCTGCAACTCAAGAAATTTGATGAGTTCATCATTCACTTCCATTACTTTGGACATAATGGAACGGAGTGCAACAGGTCGGTAATTTTGGGGTAAGGAATTTTTTCCTTCCTTTGGGATCGATGAGATTCTCGATGTTTTCCAGCTGCTCGGAAAAGTCTGGCTTTCATAAGAAATCTGAAACAGACGGTTCAAAATAGGTATCAGTTCAGGACGATTGGCAGTATTTCGCCTAGACCAACTGCCTTTTTACAGTTCAGCTATTCGAGAGCCCGTCTCACAATGCGGACTTTGAACTTGATTTCTGCCATGGCAAAATTTGTTGGTGAAATATTCGGTGGTATTGCGTTAGATTATTCTAGCACAGCATTCTTTGAAAACAAGAGAGCAATGAGATCAGCTTTATGTTTAGGAGATAATGCGATAATTCCGTCATCTCTAACAAGAGGCAGAGATACAGATTTGAAGAAATTGGCACTGGCAGTTGTCGCAATATACCAGAACTCTCTAGTCCCGCTTGCCTGTTCAAAAAGTTCATTAGTTACTCCTTCGTTGAAATTGGCCTTTGATCTTGCAGTTGTCAGGTAGCATATGTTCCGTATTCGTACGAAGGTTGTTCTTGTTTCCTCTGCTGGATTTATCTTCCATGACTTGTAGGTTCTGCTCTTGGCTGCATAGGCTCTATCGCAATCTTTGTTGAACTATGGCTTTTGTGTTGTTGCTTTTTCTTTGGAATGAGGTATTGAGACATTACTTATATTTATATATGAAGTACAGTTCACAATGAAGGCGAAGACGCCCCTACGTTCACAACGCAACTCAATTTTCCGATACTTATATATGAAGTATAGTTCACTATGAAGGTGGAAACGTCCCAAGTAAATGATTTTTCTGATATAATTATAACGAATATTTCTGCTATCAACATATTGACGAAGATAAGATTGAAAAAGACATTTGAAGCGTATATGAAATTGGATTGGTAAAAAAAACAGTAAACCTAACAAGAACGCGATTAAAAGTCGAAGACTGAGTGAGTATAAAAAATCGAAACTTTGACGAAAACAAATCATATTTGAATGGGATCGAAAAACAGATGTATCTCTACTGATCCAAAAAAGCCTCAAACTACATCTCGAAGAGTTATACCGTAATGGCAAAAAAGGATTAATTTTTAAAGTCGGAAAGGAAACACTCCAGAAGTACGTAGCCCGTATGAGACAACGTCTAAACTCTCGAGTCACTTATTACATGTAACCTAAAGACGGTTTTGAATCAATCTTTCTCGAGCCTATGCTAATGAAACAACTCAGTTGTACGAATGAAAGAATTAGATGAAACGAATGGTGGCACCATTCAGAACATCACAACAAAATAATTAAAGGCTTACTTCTTTTGATGAAACTTTGTTGTAAATGATACCACTCATGTCGGATAGAAAGATTACCTTTCTGACCAAACATTAGCGTTTCGTCGACAGGGAACCTCGAAAGCAGAGAAAACAAAGTAGCAGACTCGTATAGAATTCCGAAATTTGGGATATTTAATCGAAGAACTGTTCTGAAAATTACAGCCTCAGAGAACATGTCACAACAGAAGAATTGAATAGAGTTCGTGTAAAATATCTATCCCGAGTCTACTTGCCTAATGAATACAATAAGTATGGGCTAAAAGAGATGATTCTTTGAGACAGTAGTACCTACTACATGACAGCCAAGATTTTCTGTTTATTAATGGGCATAACCCATACAAATGTCAACGCTGCATAGTATTTCGATCTTGGCAAGTCAATTGAGGCTATAAACAGAAATGTCACCATATATCGATGGATAACGAGGATACCATGAAAGTTTCTTGGAATAATAACTGACTGTAGTATGACCATCCCTTAAGATAAAGAATTCGAAAATGTGAAATGAGTGGACTCGAACTCTTTTATCAAGAATGGAAAGGTGGAATCTAACGCACATAAGTTCATTTCCAACGTTGATGTCGATGCAGGTTTCGAGAAGAAAACGATTCGCAAAACCATAATAGTTTTACCACCAAATGAACAGTGGTCATTGATACTAATGTTCGTATGCATGCGAATATGAACTGTGAAGGAAATTCGAATCTTTGACCTTTAAGTGGTTCCTATAACATTATGAAGAACGGTTGTGTGAACTAATTCGTTATTTACACGCACAATATTTAATTTATGATTTGGGTCACAGACCATAACCATTGTACAAACTTAATTCCATGATGAAACTGCGCAAGCAGTTGCGGAGAACATTGCCAGAGATGAGGTTGTCACTCCTATGATGGAGGTTTCGACCAAATCGCTCATAACCAGAGCTCTAGGATTTCTGGATGAGTTTCAGCCGGGATGCTTAGGAAGGCTCAGTGATCTTCTAGTTTTATAGACATTTTACACTCTCTCATATGTTGACAGTTCCCATAATTTTCTTTCGTTCAAAACAATTATTGGTTCTGTTATTATCAGTTTTTTCCATCCGACTTTGAGGGCTCAAGTAATAAAATTAATCGATAGGTACTCAACTTGTTGATTTACTAAAGTACAATAAATTTATTTTCATATCGATATATGTCGAATTTTAGGCAAATGTCAGCTTTGAGAGGATAAAATTAATCAATGAATGTGAGCACTTGTTAATTTATTAAGGGTTTATTACCTGTATGCAAAATTTCAAACTGTGGGTCGAAAGAGTGATTATTTTCTAGGATATATGCATACAGATAATAAATTTTGAGAAGTAGATCTTTGGGAAGCTTTAGAAATCAACAAACTCAAACACTCAGGTAGACTTATTAACGAAAGAGTGTTTTTTTCTAGTAGTTGATTCGCGTAATTTGAATCTGGTTTTTATTTGAAAAGCTGCGTTTATGTTCCGATATTCTAATATTAAAATTTCTATGTGTTCTACCAATGTAGAAATTATCACAGTCATTGCAATTCAATCTATAAACACCTGATTTATTGTTTTTATCTGATTTGGTTTTATTATTTTTATATATTTGCCTAAACTGTTAGTTTTGAAAGCTATGTTGAAATTATTCCTACTAAAAATGATTTCAGTTTCTCACTTGTAATGCCAACGTAGGATGAGATATTGAATTTTGTTTCAATTTATCGACAGGGTGAACTTCATACAATGCGATTCCACTTTGTTTTTATTTAAAATATTATTAATTAGTTTGGGATTGTAACCATTATATTTGGCAATTTATTTAATTAAATTTGATTCTTTGTTGAAATTTTCTGGTGATTACGGGATATAAATCAATTTATGAATATATCTGTTGAATGCTGACATTTTATGTTGATATGGATGACATGACGAGCTATGTATTATAATATCTGTATGTGACGGTTTATGGTAAATTGCGAAAACATGTTTTCCACTTTCATTGAAATTGTTACGTCTAAGAAATTTATTGAATTATTGCTTTGGATGTGATTAATTTATATGATTTTCTAAAATTTTTGAGTATCTGTTCCTGTGAAGCAAATAATGATATCGTCCACATAGCGATACCAGTATAAACAATATTTGCTAAGTGGATGATTGTGAATTAATTTCTCTGAATTATTCATGAATATTTCTGCTAACAAAGGACTTAATGGAGTGCCCTTAATCAAGCCGTCTTCACTAGTATAATATTTGTTATTGAAATGGAAATAATTTTGATCTAAACAAATTTCTAATAATGAAAAAATATCTGATTTAATAATAGTATTGACGTGATTCTTTTCTAATAACTCTTCAAGTAAGTAGTAATTAACATGAAAGAAAAAGTTTGTGAGTAATGACCGATCACTCAAAACCAATTCATGAAAGAACGTGTCAGATATATCTAACAAAAATTGTAAAATATGTTGAAAAATAATTTCACCATTCGGAAAAACCTAAGTGAGAAACCGTCTCATGCTGACATCATTCGCTGATTTGGAAATTTCAAAATTAGGATTAAGAAACTCATGCTCTCAAAGATTCAAATGAATTACGGCACTTTTCATCGCCTGATGTCGCTACTTTCATTCTCAGGAGCAATTCATCAATACACGCTCGTTGAATAATGTACAGGGTGAACAGATTTCCACATTTTGGTACTGCAGATATATTCAATATTGTGAATAAAGGAAAATCACCCCACTTCTACTTGTTCTTTTCGCGTGAGGAATTCATGGCCACAAACAGATTAAATTTAGCTTTTCTCGTTTTTCGGTTGTTGGAAGTTTTAAAACTTTGTTTAGTATATATTTCACTTGTTTAAGAGGATTTTCTATATTTGACAATTTTATTCATTTTCCTCATTTTATCCAGTTATTCTATGTCCATTCACAAAATTTACACGGAATCATTGAAACAGCGGAAGTAAGTTCTGTGCTCTTATTATGATAGTTCTAAAATTAATTCCAGCAATAAAAATTCAGATGAAATATTTAATAATCTTTCAGCAAATTACAACTTTTATGTGAATATAGTTTTTTGTTGTGAGAACGAAGCGACCTTGACGCGCTTTTGAAAAGCAACGTGCAAATTACCAATCCATCGATTTCGAGCGGGCAAATTCAAATGGAAATTGAAGTATTTGAGAGTCAAGCGCTCAGTAATCTCGAGAAAATTGATATAAACCTTATGAAATAAAAATATCCCAGATTATTAAATTAGAAGATTTTCATTGTCGGTTTGATTTTTGCAACTTGTTTCTGCAATAATCTGAAGAAAATTTGTAGATTTTTCGGAAATTAATTTGGACTGATGAAGTTCATATTATTAGCGGTGGAGAAATCTGTCGTCAAGATGAACATTGCTCGCCGGATGTAAATTCTCAACCACATGTTGATATTCAACGTCAAGGCGGATTCAATTGGTGGTATGCATTGAAAGATAATCGAGCATTAGCGTATGTAATTTTTTTATTTTTTACATAAACCGTGGTTTATTACATCATGAAATTGCCAATAACAACATCATCGAGGTATATTTTCATCAACTACCTCTTGCTGAAAGAAGAACGTCCAATTTTCAACAAAATGGAGCTCCCCCTCATCAAACTATAGCCGGTACTGATTTACTTGACTTCAATTTTAGCAATAGTAAGGTTGCAACTAGAGAGCCAGAAAGACTACCGTCCCTAGATTTGTCGCCACTGGACTTCATTCTTTGGGGATATATCGGGAATCTATTAGAATATCTCGTTAGTTTTCTGTTTTAAAACAACGATTGCATGTTGCTTT